>JAQZBX010035581.1:0-24516 GCA_029593785.1 Cabassous unicinctus
TTTTTAAAAAGGTTATTTATTAGGGTAGAAGCTTACAGTTACCAGGCCATAAAACATAAGTTACTTCCCTCACCAAAGTCTATGGCCACATGTTGGAGCAAGATGGCTGCCAATGTCTGCCAGGGTTCAGGCTGTCTGGGTTCCTCTCTTCCTGGGGCTTGTCTCTCTTCAGGCCCAGGCTTTGCTTTTCTCCACAAGGCCAGGTGTAGACCATCAGGCAAACAGCTTGTCTCTTTTCCTGGGGCCTTCTCTCCTTCCTCACTACCAAGCTCCTCTGTGTGCTTACTTCCCTGGGCTCCAGCATTAAAATGCAGCACCAGAACTCCAACTCAAAACTCCAACTAACTCCTCTGCTCTGCCATGTACTTTTATCTCTGGGTCCCTGCCCCCAAAGGTTGGGGACTTAATTTCCTAATGACCTGGCACAATCATAGCCCTAATCATAACTTAATCACACCCAGAGGAACAGACCAGTTTACAAGCATAATCCAATATCTATTTTTAGAATTCATAAATAATGCCACACTGCTACAGCACTCAACTGCTAAAGCCACATCCACTCCCCACATTTCATGTTTTATTTTATTTATTTGCATCTTCTCTTTTTTCTTTTGTTAGTCTAGCTGAGGGTTTGTGAATTTTCTTAATCTCATAGAACTAACTTTTGGTTTTGTTGATTTTCTCTAATGTTCTTTTCTCCTAATATAATTTATTTATTCTCCGATCTTTATTATTTCTTTCCTTCTGCTTGTTTTGGGAATGGTTTACTCTTATTTTTCTATTTTCTCCAGTTTTTCAGTTAAATCTTTGATTTCAGTTTTTTCTTCTCTTTTAATATAGGAGTTTAAGGCTCAACATGGCAATCACTGTATCCCATATCTTTTGATAGGTTGTGTTTTCATTTTCATTCATCTCAATTTATTTACTAATTTCACTCACAATTTCTTCTTTAACCCACTGATTGTTAGGAGTGTTTGTTCAGCCTCCACATCTTTTTAAATTTTCCCTTTCCCATCTATTATTGATTTCCAGTTTCACTCCATTATGATCTGAGAAAGTACTGTGTATAATTTCAGTCATCTTATATTTATTGAGACCTGCCTTGTGATCTAACATATGTTCTATCCTGGAGAAAGATCTATGAGCACTTTAGAAAAATGTATAACCTGCTGATTTGGAATGCAACATTCTGTATAAGTCTATTAGGTCTAGCTTTTTTATCATATCATTTGAGTTCACTCTTTTCTTGTTGAACTTCTGATTGTTCTATCTAATGATGTAAGTGGTGTGTTGAAGTCTCCAACAATTTTTGTAAAGATGTTTGTTTCTCCCTTCAGTTTTGTTAGAGTTTGCCTCGTGTATTTTGGGGTACCTTGGTTAGGTGCATGGATAATTATGACTGTTATTTCTTCTGGCATATTGTCACTTTTATTAATATATAATGGCTTTCTGTATCTCTTATAACATTTTTGCATTTAAAGTCTGTTTTGTCTGATATTAGTATTGCTACCTCTGTTCTGTTGTTGGTTACTATTTGTGTGGAGTATCTTTTTCCAAACTTTCACTTTCAGCTTGTTTGTATTCCTGAGTCTAATGTAAGTGTCTTTTAGGCAGTATATGGATGGCTTATGTTTTTTATCCATTCTGTTAGCCTATATCTTTTGATTGGGGAGTTTAAACCATTCACATTCAATGAATTACTGTAAAGGCATTATTTACTTCGCCATTCTATTCTTTGTTTTTCATATGTCATATCTTATTTTTGACTATCTTTTTGCTCTTTTGATTATCCTTTCTGCTATTATTGCCTTGTACACTCTCCTCTAATACTCTCTCACTTGACTTTTTCTTTCAGGCTGTAAGGCTTCCTTTAATATTTCCTGCAAAGGTGGATTCTTTTTTACACACTCCCTTAGTTTTTGTTTGTTTTTGATTATTTTAAACTCACCTTCATACTTGGACAATTTTGATGGACGAAGAAATCTTGTCTGGCAAATTTTCTTTTTCAGTGTCCTAATTGTATCATGCCACTCTCATCTCACCTCCATGGTTTCTGATAAGATATCTGCACTAAGTCTTACTGGGCATCCCTTTTATGTTATGGTTTGCTTCTCTTTTGCTGCTTTCAGAATTTTCTCTTTATCTTTGATATTTGACATTCTGGGTAGTATGTGTCTTGGAGTAGGTCTATTTGGATTTTTTCTGATTAGGGTAGGCTGTGCTTCTTGGATATGTAAGTTCATTCCTTTCATGAGAGTTGGGGGAAATTTTCAGCCATTTCCTCAACTCTTCTTTCTGCCCCTTTTCCCTTCTTTTTTCCTTTTGGAACTCCCATGACATGCCTGTTTTGCTTTTTCATGTTATCATTCAACTCCCTGACACCCTTCTCAATTTTTCCATTCTTTTCTTTCTCCATTCTTCTCCCTCTTCAGTTTCAGCTGTTTATTTTCTGTATCAATTATTCTTTTTTCTATCATTTCAGTTCTGTAGTTGTATGCCTCTATTGTGTTTTTTGTCTCACCTATCATGTCTTTCATTCCCATGAGCTGTGTTATTTTTCTATTCAGGTTTTCAAATTCTTTTTTGTGCTCACTCAGTGTCTTCTTGTTGTCCTTTATCTCTTTAGCCATATTGTCTTTCAACTTATTAATTTCTTTTAAGAAATTGGCATGAATCTCATTGATTCAAATCCTGTGTATCATCTGGAGCTTCAATATATTCCTTGGCTTGGGCCATTTCTTCCATTTTATTAGTATGGCTTGTAAGTTTTTGCTGATGTCTAGGCATCTGATTATGATGATGAGATTACTCTGATCCTCAATTTGTCTTTTGAATGCTGGGAGGCTGTGTGTTACTGCTTTTGTTTGATTCTTGGTTCAACCTGTTCTGGGTCTTTAGGATTGTCCCTGTTAGTTACTCAATTCTGGGCCCTGGACCCAGTAATGGGTTGTATACCTCCTATCAAGGACCTTGTGTAGGGAGACTGTACAGGCTGGAAAAAGCCTCTCTTACATATTTACTTTTAATTTCCTCACATACACTTTCTTGTTCAGCCAGCAGATGGCAATCTTTTGCAGACATTTTAGTTCAAGCCTGGTTGGAGTGTGTTTGCTTCAACATGGCTGGATCAATGTGTTAGAGGATCCTGCCTGGAAGCTAAGAGCCTTGCAATTCAAACTTTCTCAGAGGATGTTTTTCAACATTTGTTGGCAACCCCCTCTCTTTTCCTGGTTAGGAAATAATTCCACTCTCCTCTGCATCCTTAACAACCAGTCCTGGTCAGTAGGGAGGGTATTTGAGAGAGTCAGAACTCTTTAGTCCCCTGCTGGCTCACAGGGCAAACAATGGTATGGCCTTTCCCAGTCTAGAAGCACTCCTTGGACACAGCACTTATTCTACACCTTTCATGCCTCCACCATGCCAGATTAGAGTCAAGTTCAACAGGGTCTTCTTTCCCCACTAATTCTGCCAAACCCATTCCCTTGACTGTGGTTTTCCTAGATAGTAGATAGAGACAGCAGACCAAATTTGTGGGTCAAAAGCTGAGTCAGACTTAGGCTGTGTCCCTCTCTCTCCTGTTTCTTGGGGAGGTACATCCCTGTGGCCCCCTTTGTCTTTAGCTACAGGCCCAAGGCCTGAGAATTCAAAATTGTCTATAGGTTGGGGGAGGACACTGGCTGTTGCATCTGGAGATTAACTCACTGTTTTGCTGGCGAGATTCTTTTCTTTTGTTCCTCTCTCTTCTCAGCATTCCCCTGGTGTCCTAAACCCTAGAACATTTTCCCGAGGCCATTTCTGCTTATTTTCTAGCTAATTTTATGGGAAATGATAGAGTCCAGTGTCTTTCTAGTCTGCCATTCAAGAGTTTAATTTCAACTTAAGAGAACACTGGTTGTGATGTGGGGGAAAAGGTATAGCAGGAAAAAAAGGTGGAGAACAGGTACTCTTTAAGATGAGGATACTGTTTGCAGTAGTTGTTGTGTGAACTTCTATTTTATTGCTATCTTTAATTATTTTGATGCTTATATTAAACCTGACTTGGTCATTGGAAGCCCCATGAAGCTGTTCTTGTATCTTTTTATTAACTCACCACCTTTGAGCATTTCCTTAATTTACGGTAAAGGGCCCACGCTCATCTTTTACTTTCACTGCATTGATTCAGTGATTTCTCCAAGAAGTTCTTTCTTTCTGAAGAATAATTACAATAATAGTATAATAAAAAGTTTTTTTAAATTCCTTGTGGGTATTTTATTTGGAAGGATTTCTGTCAAAAGAACAAGCAACTAAAGTGTTTTTAAATTGTCTTGTAATGAAATACATTCTTATCTTGCATGACTATTGTAACAATGATAACTGTAATCTTTTTTTGAATACTTTTTATTTTTTTACATTACATTTGGTGTATTTCCAAAAGACTTTCTTATTGTTATTTTTTTATATCATTCATACATGAACATACATAAACAATAAGTCTATAGTAAAAATTATGAACTTACAAAGCAAAAATGCATAACATCATACAAGGATCCCGTACATCAACCCACCACCAACACATTGCATTGTTGTGAGACACTTGTTACAAATTATGAAAGAATGCCATCAAAACCTTACTACTTATAGTCCATATCTTACATTTGGTGTATTTTCCCCCCAACTCACCCTATTAATATTTTTAAATATATTTTTATTACAGAAGTTGTGAACTTACAAAAATCATTCATATGTGCAGAATTCTCATACAACACCCCTCCATTAACACACCACACCATGGTGGAACATTTGTTACAGATTATGAGATAATATCATCAGACTATTACCACTAAACATGATCCATAACATATATTTGGCATACTTTTTCTGTTCACTCCCATTATCAACACAGTATGTCTTTGGCATAAATGCATGAATATTACATTATTACTATTAACCACAGTCCATAGGTCACTCCAGTTGTATTTTTCCCATGCTTCGCTGCATTCCTACCACCCTGCAATAGTGATGGACATCTGCTCTACCTCACAAGGGACACTCTTGGGAAGTAATTTGGGAAGATGGCATCGGTTTAGGTGGGCATTCAACATTCCACTCCTGGAGGATGGCTGATTGGGGACAGAACCCTGCCCGAGTCGTCTGTTCTGGGAGCCTGTGGAGTGAGAACCTTGGGGACATCAATCTGGAGGGAGCTGGAGAGCATGGTGGACTGTTAAATATAAAATCATGAGTTTTTTTCCCCAGCTGGAAATTGTGAACACAGATGGTTAAGCCCCACCTTCTCAGCAACCCGGTGAGAGGGAGCACTCTCCAAGAGAGGAAGGGTCCTGGCAAAGGGTCAGAGGAGTTTTTTTTCTGTTGGTTTGGCTGCCTGGACCCCCTTGCAGCTTTCTGGGAGCAAACCAGCTGGCTAGAAGTGGTGCCAGGCTGAGGTGAGAGGCAAATTTGCTGAGGAAGCCTGATTTACCTAGCAGCCATGGGACACAGAGGCTTGTCTCAGGAGGGGCGGAGCCAGCCAACTTTATAGTTCCACGCTGAGTATCAGAGACTCAGCTCTCCTGGGGGGTGTCAGGCAGTGGGAAGTGTTTGAAAAGTTTCTACGAGCCTATTTAGGATCCCCTCAGTGAAGGGGGGTGTTCAGAAGAGGCCTTCTTTTGGGTCCCTTGTTTCTTCAAAAAAAATTTTTTTAACTTAATTTAATCGCTAAAATCTGCCTAAAAACCTGCTGAGAGAAGGCTGCAGGGTAATTGATTGATGAACACAGGCTGAGAGGCTCCACAAGGGCCCAAGAAGAAAGGCTGTTCTTCCTTAGCTTTGTTTGACTGCATGCTTCTGTGTTTGTTTGTTTTTTCTTTGTTTCTTGCTTTTCTTTCTTTTTTCCTCCCCCCACCCCTTTTAAAATTAGGTGCTGCTAGTTCATTTCTTCTTTGCTTTGCTTCTTATTCCTTGATTTTCCATTCTCTGTGTATAGTGATTTTGTCTACTAATGCCATCTTTTTCCTTCCTTCATCTTTCCACCTTCTGCTTTCTGTTGTGGTTCTTACATTCCACTTTTTAAATTAGTCCTCAACTTCATGGGTGTCAGTTTCTATCTTGACTATTCTGTTTTCTTTTCTTTTCTTTTTTTTTTAATTAACTTTTTCCTTTCAGCCCTTTCTTTACTCTTTCCCTCTCTCCTTATCATTTTGGCCTTTTAAGTCATTCTATATTTTTTTCTCTATTTGGTTTTCCATTCCATTGTAAGTAATCTACTTTTTTCCCCTATTACTCTACACTGCCAAGATGAGCTAAATATTCATTTTACTAAGTCTGATATGGCCCCTCTTCTAACTTTTATCAATATTACTATTATCCTTTTTACTTTCTTACCTCTTGAGTCCTCTGGCCATAATCTTCTTTTTTCAAGGGAATGTAGAATAAAGCAAGGAAATACAACAAGAAGAACAAAGTGTCAAAGAGAAAACTTAACACACACACAGAACCACCAGCTAAATTAAATTCTACAGCACAGAGAGAACCTAATCAACTGAATCAATCCATCAAGATAAAATGATGACCAGAGGGCAACAAAAAATTGCAAACCATACTGAGAAATAGGAAGACATGGACCATTCTAATGAACACACTAAAAACCAGGAACATATGCAGAACATCAAACAACTAATCAAAGCTATCCAAACACATATCATGCACCAACTTAATGAAATGAAGTAAGAGATTAAGGATATTAAGAAGACACTGGAAGAAAATACTGAAGAAATTGTAAACATACATAAAAAGATAACAGATATGATGGTGATCAATGGCACAATCCAAGAAATCAAAGAGATGCTGGATTCACATAACAGCAGATTTGAACAGGCAGAAGAAAGAATTAGTGATGTGGAAGAAAGTACATCTGAAATCAAACAGATAGTAGAACAGACTGATAAAAAGACAGAAAAAATTCAGTAAGGACTTAGGGATTTAACTGACAACACAAAAGTCACAATCATATGCATTACAGGCATTCCAGAAGGAGAAGAGAAGGGAAAGGGAGCAGAAGGAGTGTTGACAGAAATAATGGCTGAAAATTTCCCAACCCTATTGAGGGAGATGGATGTACATGTCCAGGAAGCATAGCACAACCAAAACAGTATAAATCCCAACAGGCCTACTCCAAGACTTATAATTATGAAACTATCCTATGCTCAAGACAAGGAGTAAATACTCAAGGCAGCATGAGAAAAGAGAACCATCACATAAAAGGGAACCACAATAAGATTAAGTGCTGATTTCTCATCTGAAACCATGGAGATAAGAAGACAGTGTTATGACATAGTCAAGGTACTAAAAGAAAAAAAAAACAAACAAAAAAACTTCCAGCCATGAATTCCCTATCCAGCAAAGCTGGCATTCAAAAATGATGGAGAATTAAAAATATTCACAGATAAACAAATTAAGAGAATATGTCAACAAGAAATCTGCACTTCAATAAAAGCTAAAGAAAGTTCTACAGGTTGAAATGAAAAAACTGGTGAGAGAGAGTTGGAGGAGAGTGTAAGAACAACTAAAAAGACAAAAAGAAATAAAACAACATATGACATACATAAACCCAAAGAAAATATGGCTGATGTAAGAAATTCATTGAGAGAAAAAACACTGAATGTAATGGAATCAACTCACCAGTCAAGAGACACAGACAGGCAGAATGGGTAAGGAACTATTACCCATGTATATGCTGTCTACAAGAAACCCACCTTAGACCCACAGATTCAAGGAGGCTGAAAGAGAATGGCTGGAAAACAATTTTACAAGCAAGCAATAACCCAAAGAGGGCAGGAGTAGCTATACTAATATCTGACAAAACAGACTTTAAATGCAAAACTATTGTAAGAGACAAAGATGGACACTATATATTAGTAAAAGGGGTAGTCTTTCAAGAAGAGAGACCCAGCATAAACATTTAGGCACCTAGTCATGGTGCCTCAAAATGCATGATGCAAACACTGGAAAAACTAATTAGAGAAATAAATGCCTCTACAATTATAGTGGGGGACTTTAATACACCATTATCACCATTAGACAGAACATCTAGACAGAGAATCAATAAAGAAACAAAGACTCTGAATAATACATTAGAGGACCTGGACCTAATAGACATATACAGAATGTTGCACCCAAATACAGTGGGATATACATTCTTCTCAAGTAGACATGGATCATACTCCAAGATAGATCACATGCATATCCACAGAACAACTCATAATGAATTCAGAAAGACTGAGATTATACAAAGTAATTTCTCTGACCATAATGGAATGCAATTGGAAATCACTAAGGGCCAGAGAACCAGATTAGGCCCAAAGATATGGAAGTTAAACAACACACTATTAGACAAACAGCGGGTCAAGGAGGAAATCTCAAAAGAAATCAGTAACTACTTTGAATTGAATGAAAATGACAACACAACATATCAAAATCTATGGGATGAAGCCAAACCTTTACTGAGAGGGAAATAAATAGCCATAAATGCATATATTAAAAAAGAAGAAAGAGCTAAAATTGAAGATCTAACTGCAGACCTTGAGGAATTGGAAAAACAACAAACTAACCCTAAAGGAAATAGAAAGAAAGAACAAAGATTAGAGCAAATCTAAATGAAATAGAGAATAAGAAAGCACTAGAAAAACTAAACAAAACCAAAAGCTGGTTCGTTGAGAAGAGCAATAAAATTGACAAACCATTAGTCAGACTGACAAAGAAAAAGAGAGAGGAGATGCAAATACACAAAATAAGGAATGAAGAAGGGGATATCACTACTGACCCCACCAAAATACAGAGTATCATAAGAGGATTCTTTGAAAAATTATATGCCAATAAGAATGGTAATTTAGAGGAAATGGACAAATTCCTAGAAACTCACAAACAGCCTACATTGAGAAAAGAAGAAATTATGAACTCAACAGTCCAATTACAAGTACAGAGATAGACTCAGTCGTCAAAACCCTCCAAACTAAGAAGAGCCCAGGAAGAGATGGCTTCACAGGTGAATTCTACCAAACATTCCAGAAAGAGCTAACACCAATTCTGCTTAAGCTCTTCCAAAAAATAGAAGGAGAAGGAACATTGCTTAACTCATTCTATAATGCCAATATTATCCTAATACCAAAGCCAAACAAAATTATCACAAGAAAGGAAAATTACAGAACAATTTATCTAATGAACCTAGATGCTAAAATCCCCAAGAAAATACCTGCTAATCATATTCATCAACATATCCAAAGAATTATACACCATGACCACGTGGGTTTCATGCCAGATATGCAAGAATGGTTCAACATAAGAAAATCAATGAATGTAATACACCACATAAACAGATTGAAAGAAAAAAAATCACATGATCATCTCTATAGATGCAGAAAAAGCATTTGACAAAGTACAGCACTGTTTCCTGATAAAAAACACTGAAAAGATCAGAACAGAAGGAAACTTTCTGAACATGATAAAGGGTATATATGAAAAACCCAAAGTTAACATCATCTTCAATGGTGATATCCTAAAAGCCTTCCCTCTGAGATCAGGAACAAGACAAGGATGCCCATTATCACCACTGCTATTTAACATTGTCTTAGAAGAACTCGCTTGAGCACTGAGACAAGAAAAAGATATGAAAAGCATCCAAATTGGAAAAGAAGAAGTAAAAATTTCATTATTTGCAGAGGACATAATCCTATACATAGAAAGCCCTGAGAAATCTACAATAAAGCTTTGAAAACTTATAAAAGAGTTCAGTAACGTCACAGGCTATAAGATCAATGCTCAAAAATCAGTAGCATTTCTTACACCAATAATGAGCAATCTGAGGAGGAAATCAAGAAAAAAATACCATTACAATAGTAACTAAAAGAATCAAATACCTAGGAATAAATTTAACTAAAGATGTAAGGACTTATATACAGAAAACTACATAACGCTGTTCAAGGAAATCAAAGAAGAATTAAACAAATGGAAGAATATTCCCTGTTCATGGATAGGAAGACTAAATATCATCAATATGTTTATCCTACCCAAACTAATCAAAAGATTTAATGCAATCCCAATAAAAACCAACACTGTATTTTTTAAGGAATGGGAAAAACTAACTACAAAATTTATTTGGAAGGGTAAGAGGCCCCAAATCACTAAAGGCATATAGAAAAAGAAAAATGAAGTTGGAGGTATCACACTACCTGACTTTAAAACATACCACAAAGCTATAGTGGTGAAAACTGCATGGAATTGGCACAAGGATAGACCTACTGACCAACGGAACTGAATTGAGAGTTCTGATATAAATCCTTGCATGTACAGTAATCTGATATTTGTCAAGGCCACCAAGCCCACTCAGTTGGGAGAGAATGGCCTCTTTAACAAGTGGTGCAAGGAAAACTGGATATCCATATTCAAAGAATGAGAGAGGAATACCATCTCACAACTTATACAAAAATCAACTCAAGATGGATCAAAGATCTAAATACAAGAGCCAAGACCATGATGACCTTGGAAGAAGATTTAGGGAAGCATCTACAGGACCTTGTAATAGGAAATTGTTTCATGAACTTCACACCCAAAGTATGAGCAGCAAAAGAAAAAATAGAAAAATGGGATCTCCTCAAAATTAAAAACTTTTGCATCTCATAGGACATTATCAAGAAAATAAAAAGGCAGCCTGCCCAATGGGAGAAAATATTTGGCAACCATATATCTGATAGGAGCCTAATATCCTGCATATATAAAGAAACCCTATAACTCGAAAATAAAAAGACTAACAATCCATTTTAAAAATGGGCAAGTGACCTGAAAAGACACTTCTCTAAGGAAGAAATAGAAATGGCTAAAAAGCACATGAAAAAATCCTTGACATCTCTAGCTATTAGAGAATCGTAAATCAAAACTACATTGAGATACCATCTTACACCCATTAGAATGGCGGCTATATAAAAAATAACATTTATGTAAACAAATGCACATATATGCATATGTATTTATATATCATTTTACAACTATTGGTATGTATTGTGAAAAATTTGATTTTTACCCACAATAAAAAAAATAAAATTAAATTAAGGAGATAGAAATAAACACACACACACACACACACACACACACACACACAGCACACTATATGTGTTGGAGAGGATGTAGAAGAAAGGGAACCCTGATCCACTGCTGGTGGGATTGTGGAATGGTCTAACCACTTTGGAGGACAGTTTGGCAGTTCCTCAAAAAACTATAGATCTTCCATATGATCCAGTCGTCCCACTACTGGGTATATACCCAGAAGAATTGAAAGCAAAGACACAACAGATATATGCACACCAATGTTCATAGCAGCATTGTTCACAATTGCCAAAAGTTGGAATCAACCCAGGTGCCCATCAACAGATGAATGGATAAACAAATTATGATACATACATACAGTGGAATATTACTCAGTTGTAAGGGGGAATAAAGTGCTAACACATGGGATAACATGGATGAATCTGGAAGACCTTATGTTGAGTGAAGCGAGCCAGGCATTGAAGGATAAATAGTACATGACCTCACTGATATTAATTAAGTAAATTGAGCAGTCTCTGAGAATTATTGTCTGAAAGATAGGTGTACAAGAAAGAGAATAAAAGAGAAAGTTGTGAACCATTCCCCATATGGGTATAACCTATGGTAAAGTGATAGAGTGTAGTTGTGTATTGAAGGGATAGGGCAGGAGGGTAGTGATATTTTGGGTTGGGTGGTGCAGGGTTGACAGGTGGGTAGATTGTCAAGGGTGGGGTATAATACCCGGAATACTGAGGGGAGAGATGGGAGAGGGTCCAGGTGAACATTTGGGATTGTGGGTATGAGATTGAAAGTACAGAGGTGGGAATGCTCTTAAGGCAATATGACAAGGAAGAGTCACTGTTTTAGGGTGTTGGTTCGAGGGGCATTTGGTACAGGGCACATCTGGAGCAGGCTTCTAGGGAGTGTGTGAGTGTTCATCCTGTCATAATGTGTTGTATCAGTGGGTGGAGACCCACACAATGAGAGGGAAGGTGATGGACTTCCATCTTTGGGAGGACTGATTTGCTCAGAAATAGGTGTGCATTTCATAAGAGCAAGGGTGGTTCCTAATAGTGGAGGACAAACCAGTGTGTCATGACCTCTTGTTGCATGTAACTATGAAATTGTCTTCGAATGAGTCAAGCCAGGGGGTCGTCATGGCCCCCGGGGTGGGGTGGGGAGGGAGGAACAGAATAGATCAAATAGGGGTTATTTGTCAATGGAAATGTTTCTCATTACCTTACAGTGATGGACACAGGACATGGTAAATGTCATCAAAATTTATAAAAGTGTATGATCTAAAATGTAAACCATACTTTAAACCATTGGCAATGTTTAGTAGCTATGTTTCACTATCTGTATGTCAATTATAATAATGCTACCCTCAACATACAAAAAGGTTTTAATATGGGCTGAGGAAAGGGGGAAAAGGTTGGGTATATGAGACTGTCTTGTATTCTGTGTGTGATTTTGCTGTGACCTAAAACTTCTTTGAAAATTAAATGAAAAATAGTAGACACTGGGAAGTGAGAGGGGGAAGGTGCCACGATAGAGACTGGACAGCAGATATTGCCGTGATAAAAGGCAAAATGTCAACAAAAAATTTTTTTTTCTCATTTTTTGAATAACCCAATCCTTTAATTTTATTTTAATTTTAGTTTTTTTTTAAAAATTTTCATGTGTTTTTTTCTCTTACATTTAAACATCATTATTATATCATTTTCCTATTATTTGTATTTGGCTATTGTATTGGCTTCATCTTTAAAGAAGCTTTGGATCACAGAAGGCTTAAAACTGGGGTGGGAGGGGATCATTGTTGGGGAGTGTCAGGAACAGAGGGTTGCATGGGAGGAAATTCACCTGAACATACCTAAAATGTATATAAAATTGTTCAAATGCTCATGGGGCATGGTCACAGTGGGTGGAAAACCACTCAATAAATGAGAGAATACTGAATTCCCATCCTGGACAGCTCTGCCATATTCTCCAAGGGAGTAGCAACAGTCCCCAAGGGCAAGGGTAGTGTCTGGCAAAGGAGGATGAGCCACTGATGGGCTCATGTTATTGATGACTAGCATTATGAGTCTTTACTCTTGAAATTGAAACTTAGCCTATTATTATGGGGTGCCTAAGGGTTGCTTCCTGAGAGCCTCATTGTTGCCCAAATGTGGCCTCTCTCTAAGCCAAACTCAGCATATGAATGCATTACCTTCCTTCTAGCATGGGACAGGACTCCTAGGGATGAGCCTCCCTGGCAATGAGGGATTACTAACAAATGCCAACAGGCAATATGACTTAGAAAAGACCTCAAAAAGGGGGAAAAGGTAAATACAAATGAGTTCATATGGCTGAGACTTCAAAGTGAGTCAGAAGGTCATCCCAGAGGTAATGCTTATGCACATCTCAATAGGACCTCATAGGCCTCCAATGTGGATACCACACCAAACAGATGGGCTCTTGAGGGCTCTGGAGACACCCACATCCTATATCAGGGCAGATAGCCCCAGAGTTTTGTGCCTTATCAGTGGGCCCTGCTTTGGAATCCTTGCTCCTGAGATTGACAGTGTTGGACCAAATATGTCTTCCCTGAACATGGTCCATCTGTCCGTTCTATTCAAACCTATATGTGGTGCCAGAGTTTGTAGGTGTACTTCCAGAGACTGGAGTCTTTGGGCTACCCATGTGCCAACTGGACCTGGAAACTTGGTGGAGCTGCAACTCCTACTCTACAGCTCAAAGGACTCATCCTGGACACCTTGTGGGGAGATGATGATGAACAATGGCCATCCCAGGGAATGAAGAGCGTCTGCAGCTGCAGGCAGAATAATCCCACCCATCTTATCCATGGGATATAAGGCCCCTCTCACTTGGAGGTGGAGTGGACATCACCATCTCAGACTGCTCAGGATTAGGAGAAGAGCTGTGGACTGGAGTGGACTTGCTGGTATTCTGTTATAGACATATTGTGATTCATGCAGTGGAGGTAATTGCAGCATTGATGTGGAGCCAGTGGCCACTGGATGCTTTGGGGGCAGGAAGAGGGAAAAGCAGTTGTAATAAGGGGCTCTTTTGGGACTTGGGAATTATCCTGGGTGGCATTGCAATGACAGATGTAGGCCATTTTGTATCATCATATAACATGCAGATCTGTGTGGGAGAGAGTGTGGTCTACAGTGTGAACTATGGTCCATGCTTAGAGACAAGGCCCCACGATGTGTATATCTTTTGCAGGTGATGTGCCACTCTGGTGAAGGATGTTTCTGTGGGAGGTTGTGGGAGGGGTGGGAGGTGGGGCATAAGGGAATCCCTACAATTTTTGTGTAACATTTGTCTAATCTAAGTATCTTTAAAAAAATTTTAAAAATTATTTAAAAAATTATAAAATAAAATAAAAGTTATATGAAGAAAAAAAAGCGGGGGGGACACTCTTGCATCTGTACTTTCAACCACAATTCTCATCTACCTCTGGGTTTACTGTGTTATTCAGTCCCTAGTTTTCTTTCAATTGACCTTTACATCCTTAGACTATTCTTTCCAGCCACATTCCCAAACCAGCTGTTACTCAATATAATGTGTTATGATCAACTCTATACATTTCCACACTTTTACAGAAAAGATTAAAACTTCTACATACATTAAGCATCAGCAATCCTTCTCATTCTTCATCTTATTTCCTTTAAGAATCTACCACCTATCACCAGGTCTTGAAGATGTTTTCCTAAATTTTCTTCCAGAAGTTTTATGGCTCTTGCTTTTATATTTAAGTCTCTGATCTATTTTGAGTTATTTTTTGTATAAGGTGTGAGATAGGGGCCCTCTTTCTTTCTTTTGGCTATGAATATCTAGTTCTCCCTGCACCATTTGTTGAACGGAATATTCTGCCTCAGCCAGGTGGGTTCAACAGGCTTGTCAAAAATCACTTGATCATAGATGTGGGGTTCTGTTTCTGAAACATCAATTCGGTTCCATTGGTCTATGTGTCTCTCTTTAAGGCAGTAGTATGATCTTTTTTTTACCACTGTAGCCAGGTAATATGATTTAAAGTCTGGAAGTGAGAGTCCTCCAACTTTTTCTTTTTAAGATGTTCTGGCTATTCAGGACCCCATACCCTTCAAAATAAATTTGGTAATTTTGTTTTCCATTTATTTAGAAAATACTGGCTCAATTTTTATCAGGATTGCGTTGAATCTGTATGTCCATTTGGGTAGAATTGACATCTTAATGATATTTAGTCTTCCAATCCATGATCATGGAATATTCTTCCAATTATTTAGGCCTTTATTTATTTATTTATTTATTTATTTATTTATTTATTTATTTATTTTAACAAAGCATTGTAATTTTCTGAATACAAGTGCTATACATCTTTGATTAGGTTTATTCCTAAATATTTGATTCTTTTATTTGCTATTGTAAATGGAATTTTTCTTCTTGACTTCCGCCTCAGATTGCACATTAGTTGTGTCTTTTAAATCTGTTTAATCTCATATAAGTATAGCTATAATGGCTTTTTGTTGTTGTTACTGTATGCGTGGAATATATTTTCCCAGTCTTTCACTTTCAATCTATTGGTATCCTTGGGTCTAAGGTGAGTCTCTTCCAGACAGCATTTAGGTAGCTCATGTTTTCCTATCCATTCTGCCAGTCTGTGTCTTTTGATTGAGGAGTTTAATCCAACATTCAATGTTATTACTATAAAGAAGGTTCTAATTTTGACCTTTGAGTTTTATCTGGCACATTTTATTTTCACCACTCTTTTGTGCCTTTTAGTTACTTTTACTGAAATAATCTCCATTTCTAGATTCTCTTCCAAGCCTCTCTCTCCTGTCTTTTCTTTTTTGACTTTATCACATCCTTTAGTATTTCCTGCAAAGCTGGAAACTCAAAGTTACAAACTATGTCAGTTTGTGTTTATCTGTGAAAATTCTAAAATCACCCTCAGTTTTGAAAGACAATCTTGCCAGATATAAGATTCTTGGCTGGAAGTTTTTCTCTTGCAGTATCTTAAATATGTCATACCACTGTCTTTTTGCCTCCATGGTTTCTGATTAGAAATCAACACTCAATCTTATTGGGTATCCCTGATATTTTATGCATTGCTTTTCTCTTGCTGCCCTCAGAGTTAGATCTTTGTCTTTGGCATATGACTTTCTGATTAGTATGTGTCTCAGAGTTGGTCTATTTGGATTTATTCAGATGGGACATGGGAATCTATGTCCTTCAATAAGGTTGGGAAATTTTCTACCATTATTACTTCAAATATTTCTTCTGATCCTTTATCCTTTCCTTCTCCTTCTGAGACACCCATGACTCCTATGTTTGCATGTTTCTTGCTGTCATTTATTCCCCTGAGACCTTGTTCAATTTTTTCTATTCTTTTCTTCATCTGTTCTTTTGTCTGTTTGCTTTCAGATGCCATTTCTTCAAGCTCAACAATCTTCTCTTCTGCCTCCTCAAATCTGCTGTTATATGATTCCATTGTGTTTTTAATTTCATTTATTGTGCCTTTCATTCTGTAAGATCTGTTGTTTTTCTATGTATGTTTTCAAATTCTTCTTTGTGCTCATCGAATGTCTTCTTAATACCCTTAATCTCTCTAGCCATCTCATTGATTTGTTTGGACATCTATGATTAGTTGTCTAAACTCACTTATGTCATCTGGAGGCCTATCTTTTTCTTTTAACTGGGCCATATTTTCCTGTTTCTTGGTATGAGTTGTAATTTTTTGTTGGTGTCTTGGCATCTGGCTTACTGGATATATTTATTCTGTGTGCAGTTCCTCTCTTTAGTTTAGGACTTTCTTGCCCTTTCTCCCTGGCTGGTTGGGTAGTAGGGGTCAAGGATGTAGTTGGTGTTGTAAGCTGTGAAGGCTCAAGCTGCCTGCATTGTCCCAGGGACCAGAGAAGCTTCTTCTATCTTTCTTCATTGCTGGGGGTAGGGACAGAGCCACAGCTGTATGTAATAATCCAAGTTGTGCAGGCCTAGACTGTAGCTGCCCAGAGAGACTGAACCTTCCTCCCCTGCCTGGGGTGGAGATGGAACTGCAGCTGTAGGCAGCAATCTATGTCCTATGAGTCCAAAATGACTGCAGTTGCTCCAGTAGACTTTGGACAATTCGGTCTGTGTCAGCTGAATGTACCTGCAGTTACCCGGAGAGGCTGGTGCAGGTCCTGCCAGCTTCTTCCCAGCCAGACATGAGGCTGAAGCCTAAGCTAGGGCTGCAGTCTGATCTGGGTGAAAGAAGCCAGTCCCTACCACCACTATGATTTTCAGTCAGCCATGCTTCCCCTCATGCCAGGAGTGGAGTCAAAATTGCACCTACCAGCCTCTTTCAGACTTGGACAGACTTGAACTTTAGCTCTTCTAAGGGTTGTACTTTAACCAGACAAATTTACTAATCAGTAGCTGAAGTCAGTGGTCAATTGTCTCTTCCTCTCCTGTTTTTGGGAAATGGAACTTCCAACTCCAGCCACAGAATAGCCCTGAGGTGGATTGTACTGCCAGAGTAGGAAGACCTCCAGCCTCCATGGTATGGCCTGTATTTTCCCAGAAAGCTTTGTGTGGGTCATCCTTGCTAGAGATGGAGCTGGGGCTTAGGCAAGAGCTGCAATCCAATCTGGATGGAAAGAAGCCAGTCCCTACCATCACTGTGAATTTCAGTCAGTTCTGCCTCCCCTTAAACCTGGGATGGAGTTAAAATGGTGGCTGCTGGCCTCTTTCTGACTTGGACAGTTTCAAACTTTAGCCCACCAAATTTAGAATCAGAAGATGAATTTGGTGCTCAACCATCTCTTCCTCCCCCATTTTTGGAAAGTAGAGCTTCCAATTCACCATGGAATACTTTCCCAATGTGGCTTGTGCCTACAGTGGAGCATGGATGGACACTGGCCTCTGTGGTGTGGTGTGCTTTAATTACAAACCTTTTCTGAAGATGGGCAGTCTCCTCCTTTCATTCTTTCAAGGATATTGCAGGATGTTCTTCTGATGTTCTGGAGGCCCCAAACAGGTGCTTTAGATACCTCTGTGTGACTACTAACTTCCCTGTAGCATGAGCTGACTCTAGGAGTTCCTTACTCTGCCATCATCTTGCTGGTTATCTGTCAAGTTTTTTGGCATACATTGTTCAAACTATCCTCTTAGGATCTCTCTTATTTCTATGGTGTCAGTGGTAATGTCCTTCCTCTCATTTCCGACTTTATTTGCATATTCTCTCTTTTTCTTTGTCAGTCTAGCTAAGGGTTTCTTGATTTTGCTGATCTTCTCAAAGAATTAACTTCTCATTTTGTTGAATCTCTCTATTGTTATTTTGTTCTTGATTTCATTTATTTCTGCTCTGATATTTACTATTTCTTTTCCTCAGCTTAGTTTGGGATTAGTTTGCTGTTCTTTTCCTAGTTCCTCCACTTATGCATTTAGACCTTCAAATTCAGCTCTTTCTTAATTTTTAATGTAAGCATTGAGGGCTATAAATTTCCCTCTCAGCACTGCCTTTGTGTTGTCCCTTAGGTTTTGATATGCTGTGTTCTCATTATCATTCGTCTCAAGTATTTGCTGAATTCTCTTGCAATTTCTTCTTTGACCCACTGATTATATAAGATTGTGTTGTGTAATCTCCATATATTCATGAATTTTCCCTTTTTCCATCCATTATTGATTTCTAGATTTGTTCTGTCATGATCAGAGAAAGTGTTCTGCATAATTTCAATCATTTTTAAATTTACTGAGACTTGTCTTGTGACTCAAAATATAGCCTATCATGGAAAAGGATCCATAAGCACTTGAAAGGAATTATATCCTGCTTTTTTGGGGTGCAATGTTCTATAGATATCTGTTAGCTATAGTTCATTTATCATACTATTTGTGTTCACCATTTATCCTCTGTCCATATGTTCTATCCAATAATGTGAGAGGTGTATTGAAGTGCCCAACTATTATTACAGAGACATCTATTCTCCCTTCAGTGTTGCCATTATGTGCCTCATGTATTTTAGGAGACCCAGGTTAGTGCATAAATTTTTATTACATTTATTTCTTCTTGGTGCATTGCCATTTTTATTAATGTATAATGACTTTCTTCATCCCCTTTAACAGTTTTACCTTTAAAATCTTATTGAGATTTTCCTGCATATGATGGTTTGTTTTTCTCTTGATGCTTTCAGGATCCTGTTTTTATTTCTGATATTTTTCATTCTAAAAAGTAAATATCTTGGACTAGGTCTATTTTGATTTATTCTGTTTGGGGTGCATTGTCTTTCTTGGATATTGATATTTATGTCTTTCATAAAGGTTGTAAATTTTTTTTCATTATTTCCTCAAATATTACTTCTGCCCCTTTTCCATTCTCTTCTTCTGGGAAACCAATAATGTGTATATTTGTGTATTTCATGTTGTCACTCAATTCCCTGAGACACTGTTCCATTTTTTCTACTCTCTTTTCCATCTCCTTCTCCTCTCCTGTCCCTTAGTTCAGAGGTTCTGTCTTCAAAATCACTAACTGTGTCTTTGAGCAATTTGAATCTGTTCTCATGTGCTTCTAATTTTTAATCTCGTCCACCATGTCTTTCATTTGCATAAGCTCTGTTACTTTTCTTTGTAGGCTTTCACATTTTTCTCTATGCTCACCCAGTGTCTTCTTAATATCTTTTATATCTTTAGTGATAATTCTTTTAATTTTTTAAAATTAATTAGGAGAGATGTGTGATTATCATTAATTTTCTTAATTCCTGCATCTCTTCAGAATATTTAGTTTGTTCCCTTGGCTGGGTCATCTCTTCCTGTGTCCTAGTATGCTTTGTAATTTTTGCTGCTGTCTAAGTATCTGAGTATGTAGTTGAATTTACTCTGATAGCCAATTTGGAGATGGCAGTCATCAGTGCACCTTTCCATGGAAATGTTTCTTTACATCTTAACTTTCCTGTATTTTGACTTGGCCAGAGCTGAGAGTCAAAGTGGGCTCTGCTGGCCAAATTCCCTGGAAAGAAGCCCCCTGACTCCCCTTCCTTTTTCCCTTGAAACAGCTGACAAGGAAGAAGACATCTCTTCCCCTCTCCTTTGGCTGCAGTGAGCCATGGGTTTTAACCCAGCTTAATATCTTGGGGGTGGGGGAGGGGTGTCCTTCCAACACCAGCAAGGGTTTGGTAACTCTCATTTATTGTTTCAGGTTCTTCATCTCTCTGTCCCACACCTTCCTGGGAGTTGTATGATACTCTCCTACAATGCTGACCCCCAAAGCAAGTCCGTCAGACAGCTTTTGTCATTTTCTCCATTGTTTCTATAAAAGAGCTAAGCCCTGCCTGACTATTCTGATGCCACATTCCTGGAACCACCTAAGAATTGATTTTAATTTGTATCTGTACTATATCCTTTCACAAATTTGTCTAGTAACATGTAGAAAACTTTTTAACAGGTATTAAGTTCTTTATCCATTTTTTCTTGTCTTCTTCCACTTGAAGACACATTTTTCTTTCAGTTGATCTCTTCTACTTTGTCAATAATACTTTCAATTATCATCAAGTTTCTTTTGTACCACTATTGGTATAATAGTCTAGTCTTTTTAACTTTTTAAATTAAATAAGTTTTATTGATACATATTAATAAAGCATACAATTCATCCAAAGTGTACAATCAATGTTATTAGGTATAATAACATATTTGTGCATTCATCACTTCAATTATTTTAGAGCATTTCCATTAGCCCAATAATAATAATAATAAACCAAAAATAAACAAAATTGAAAAAAGTCTCATCACCTCTAAATCTCTCTATGCTTCCCCTGCTGTACATAGCTCCTATTCAGTTTCCATTTCTCTAGTTTATTTATATTTATATATATATTAAAAATCCATTTTATTGATGTATATTAATAAAACATACATTTAATCCAAAGTGTACAGTAATAGAATTGGGTATCACATAATTGTACATTCATCACTTCAATCATTATTAGAGCATTTTCATTATTTCAATAATAATAATAAACAAAAAAATACAAACAAGAAAATTCTTCACCTCTCAGTCATTCTGTTTCACCTGCTTTACATAGCTGCTGTTTCTGTCTATTCTTGTACAATTATTTATTCAATTATTAAGCAGATTTATTGAGATATATTCACATACCTTATCATCTATCCAAAGTATATAATCAATGGCTTTTAGTATAATCACAATGTTGTACATTCATCATCTCAACATTTTAGAACAATTTCATTACTCTAAAAAGAAAGACTCCAAACCCCTTAGCATTCTGTCTTCAAAACTACATAATCACTAACCTAATTTTACAAATTGATTTATATTTAAATTTTATATAAATGGAATCATACAATATGGCATACTCTGTATCTGATCTCCTTCATTTAGTATAATGGTTTTGTTTTGTCTGATATTAATATTTTGTAGTATTAACTTACATTTGTTCAGCTTCAAAGAAAAATGGTCTTATATATGCAATTCTACCAATATTGATACTTCACATAATATAATTATATTTCACATAATATATTTAGTTCATAATAGGACAATCACAAAGTATTTGTCCTTTTGTGTCTGGCTTGCTTCACTCAACATAATGTACTCAAGACTCATCCATGTTGTTGGATGTTTCATAAATTCATTTCTTCTTACCACACCATAATATTCCACAAGAAGAAATAACTATAATAAATATTTATGCACCTAACCTCAATGCCCCAAGAAACATGAAGCGCACTCTAGCAAACATGAAGGCAGAAATAAATGTCTGTACAATAATAGTTGGAGATTTCAATACACCATTCTTACTATTGGATAGAACATCTGGAGAGAGGGTAAATAAAGAACAGAGAACTTGAATAATATGATAAATGAACTAGTCCTAACAGATATCTATATATCTATAGATATATCTATATATCTATAACATTGCACCCCAAAACTGCAGGATATACATTCTTTTCAAATGCTCATGGATCCTTCTCCAAGATAGACCATGTGTTGGGTCACAAGACAAGTCTCAGTAAATTTAAAAAGATTGAAATTATACAAAACACCTTCATAGAAGGAAGCTAGAAATCAATAATGTATGGAAAAAGGGAAAATTCATAAACATATCGAGATTAAACAACACACTTAAATAATCAGTGGGTTAAAGAAGAAATTGCAAGATAATTCAGCAAATACTTGAGACAAATGAAAATGAGAACACAACATATCAAAGCCTATGGGACAACACAAAAGCAGTGCTGAGAGGTAAAGTTATAGTCCTCAATGCACACATTAAAAGAAGAAAGAACTAAAATTGAATATCTAATAGTACACCTGGAAAAACTAGAAAATGAACAGCAAACTAACCCCAAACCAAGATAAAGAAAAGAAATAGTAAAGATCAGAGCAGAAATAAATGAAATCTACAACAACAACAACAAAAAACCAATACAGAGAATCAACAAAACCCAAAGCTGATTCTTTGAGAAATCAACAAAAATGACAAACTTTTAGCTAGACTGACAAAGGAAAAAAAGGGAGAAGACACAAATAAACAAAATCAGAAATGAGAGGGGGGACATTACCACTGACCCTGTAGAAATAAGCGCTATCATAAGAGGATACTATGAACAACTATATGCCAAAAACTAGAAAATATAGAGGAGATGGGCATATTCCTAGAAACACATGAAACACCTACACTGACCCTAGAAGAAATAGAAGACCTCAACAAACCAACCACCAGCAAAGAGATTGAAACAGTCATCAAAAACTTCCCAAAGATGAAAAGCTCAAGACCAAATGACTTCATGGATGAATTCTACCAATCATTCAAAGATGACCTAATATCGATCTTGCTCAAGCTCTTCCAAAAAATTTAATGGGAAAGAAAGCTGCCAAACTCATGTTATAAAGCCAAAATCACTCCAATACCAAAATCAGATAAAGATACTACAAAAAAAAAAAAAAAAAAAAAAAAAAAAAAAAGAAAGAAAACTACAGACCAATATTTCTAATCAATATAGAGGCAAAAATCCTCAACAAAATATTTGCAAATCAAATCCAAAAGCACATTAAAAGAATTATACTCCATGATCAAGTGGATTTTATCCCAGGTATGCAAACATGGCTCAACACAAGAAAATCAATTAGTGTAATAAACCAACTAGATAAATTGAGAAGCAAAATCACATGATCCTCTTAATTGATGCAGAAAAGGTATTTGGCAAAATACAGCGCCATTTATTGATAAAAACACTCTAAAAGATAGGAATAGAAGGAAGCTTTCTCAGTATGATAAAGAGCATATATGAAAAAACTAGAGCTAGCATTGTACTCAACTGTGAAAGGCAGAAAGCTTTTCCTCTGAGATCAGGAATAAGATAAGGATACCCATTGTCACCATTATTATTCAATATTGTGCTAGAAGTTCTAACTAGAGCAATTAGGCTAGATAAAGAAATAAATGGTAACCAAATAAGAAAAGAAGAAGTAAAACTTTCACTTTTTGCTGATGACATGACCCTATATCTAGAAAATCTTGTAAAATCCACAACAAAGCAACTAGAACTAATAGACAAGTTCAGAAAAGTGACAGGATACAAGATTAATATGCAAATATCAATAACATTTCTATATACTATAAATGTGCAATCTGAGGAGGAAATCAGAAAAAATCCCTTTATAATAGTGACTAAAACAATAAAATATTTAGGAATAAACTTAACCTAGGACATAAAGGACTTAAATTCAGAAAACTACCAAAAATTGCCAAAAGAAACCAAAGAAGACTTAAATAAATGGAAAGACATTCCATGTTCATGGATTGGAAAAGTAAATATCATTTAGATGTCAATTCTCCCCAAACTGATTTACAGATTCAATGCAGTCCTAAAAATCTTAAGAGCCTTTTTTGCAGAAGTAAAAAAGCCAACAATCAAATTTATTTGGAAGGATAGGGAGCCCCAAAGAGCCAAAAAATGTCTTAAAAAAAAGAACAAATTTGAGAGGACTCTCAGTTCCTGACTCTAAACATAGTATTTAGCTACAACAGTAAAAACAGCATGGTACTGGCATAAGCACAGATTTGCCAATGGAACCAAACTGAGAACTCAGAAATTAAACCTCACATCTACAGTCAAGTGATTTTTGACAAGGCTGTCAAGACCACTCAGCTGGGCCAGAACAGTCTATTCGACAAATGATGCTGGGAAAACTGGATAGCCATATCCAAAAGAATGAAAGAACTCCCCTATCTTACACTTAACACAAAAATTAACTCAAAATGGATCAAGGACCTAAATATAAAAACAACTCTCATAAAACTCCTAGAAGAAATTGTAGGATAACATCTTCAAGATCTTGTGGTTGGCAGCTGGAGGTTTCTGAGGGTGGTGAGAGGAAAAAACAGGTGTAATACTGGGACGTTTTCAGTACTTCAGAATTATCCTGAGTGACATTGCAATGACAGATACAGGTTGTTATATATCTTTTTTTTTTTT
>JAQZBX010035582.1:0-24527 GCA_029593785.1 Cabassous unicinctus
AAAAAACGCTAGTATTACTTCAAATTGTAGAATATTAATTTAATCTCACTTATAATGTTGAATGCAGTAATGACAGCAGACACTCATATAATTTCATCATAAAATATTTAATCATAGGGTGCTCCTTGTAGGCACTTTTATGGCTGTTTTACTAGTTCATGAAATCTTCACATCTAATCCTGGCAATCCCACTCCTAGATTGATGACTGATGCTCCTCTCCCTACTAATGTTAAAACTCACTTTGTGCTATGTTTGACTATGATTAATGATTTAATTCAAACATCAAGATATCTGCCTGCTGCATGATTTCCAGGAGGACTCATGCTTTCTCTTCCCTTGTAGGTGGGAAATAAATGCCTGATGAGGTATCTGGTAAAGGAAAGAATGAGGCTAAAAATTATAGTTTGCTGAGTAAAAATTGCAATTACTTGAAACTGATAACTTACTATATGACAGGCATTGTGCCATGTATTTTACATAAATGATTCCACTTAAAGTTCAAAACAATTTAAGAGGTAGATTTTTTTTTTTTTAATTCCCCATTTAGGGATCCAAAGCCTTGCATCACCTTGGCCAGATTTTAAATGAATAGTGTTTTCCTTACATCATTGTGACCTATTTCTGATCCTCTTTTATAATTGGAATGGAAAATAATACATTTGCCAAATCAATGGTCACATAGCATGTATCTGGGGCCTTATTAATCTACTCTTGTAAATATATTACGTCCAGCACAGCAGCTGCAATTAAGGCCACTACTTTATTAAGTCTGTGGTAGTCTGAAGTCATAACCTAGGATCGTTTTCATCTCTGAAAGAGCCAAACTGAAAAATTAAATTGAGATATGAGAGAAACCATGACACCTGTTACTTTTAGGCCTTTAAAGGTGGCACTAATTTCATCAATCTCCCTAGGATACAATATTGTTTTATGTTTACTATCTTGGCCAGTGTGGGGAGCAATTTCAGAGGTTTATATCTGGATTTCTCTACAATTGCTCTATTCAGCGACTCAATGTGGAAGTTACTACAACTGCCAAGTAAGTTAATTCCAATTATTTACTAGCGACTGGAGAAATGAATGACTGAGAGGCAATGAGGATGCTGTGGATGTACTAGGAGCTGGACTTTGGCAGTAGCTCCATTTTTACCTCACGTCTTAGGCTAAAGCTCTAAAGAAGGGGTCATGATGATAGTTTGGACCTCTGAATGTCAAAAGCAAAATAGAACTTGTGTCCAGTAGTCCATGGAATGACTGGATATTCCCTTTCTCCAAATAAATGGCCTTGTATTTCTGTATTAGTGAGGGTTCTCCAGCAAAAGAGAACCAACAGGAGAGAGATTAGATAGATAGGTAGGTATGTAGATAGATAGATAGACAGATAGACAGACAGATAGATAGATAGATAGATAGATAAATAGATAAGGTATAGGTATTGATATATAGATATATAAAGTGATTTATTATAGGAATTGACTTATGCCTCATGAGATCATGGAGATAGGCAAGTCTGAATTCCATAGAGTATGCCTCAAGTTTGGCACTTGAGATGTCATTGAATTCCCCAGGAAAAGGCATAAGTTGGGAACTCAGATAAAAGTGATGATGACGGTGATGAATTCCTCAGGGGAAGGTGGCTGGCTGAAGTGAGGTAGGACTTCTTTTGTTTAAATTCTTAATTCTTATATATATATTTTTAAATTGAAGTATATATCCATATATGAACATACGTAAACAATAAGTATATAGTAAAAGTTGTGAACTTACAAAATAAACATGCATAACATCATACAGGGTTCACATACCTCAGCCTTCCACCAACACCTTGCATTGTTTTGAAACATTTGTTATGAACTATGCAAGAGCATTGTCAAAATATTATGAAGTCCTTTGAATCACAAAAGTGTTTAAATTTAAGGAGGTCCCTTTTATCCATGTTTCCTTTCATTGCTCATGCTTTTGGTGTAAGGTTTAAGAATGCACCACCTACCACCAAGTCTTGAAGATGTTTTCCTACATTTTTTTTCTAGGAGTTTATGGTCCTTACATTTATATTTAGGTCTTTGATCCATTTTGACTTAATTTTTGTATAAGGTGTGAGATAGGGGTCCTCTTTCTTTCTTTGGCTATAGATATCCAGATCTCCCAGCACCATTTGTTGAACAGACTGTTCATCCCCAGCTGGGTGGAGTTAATAGGCTTCTCAAAAATTACTTGGCCATAGACGTGAGGGTCTGTTTCTGAACCATCAGTTCGGTTCCATTTGTCTATATGTCTTTATTTATGCCAATACCATGCTGTTCTTACCACTGTAGCTAGGTAATATGAATTAAAGTCTGGAACTGACAGTCCTCCAACTTTGCTTTTTCCTTTTTAAGACGTTTCTGGCTATTTAGGGCTACTTACCATTCCAAACAAATTTGGGTAACTGTGTTTTCATTTGTTTAAAATATTGGTGGAATTTTTATTGGGATTGCATTGAATCTGTATATCAATTTGGGTAGAATTGACATCTTAATGATATTTAGTCTTCCAATTCATGAGCATGGAATGTTCTTCCAATTATTTAGGTCTTTTTTATTTCTTTTAACAATGCATTGTAGTATTCTGAATACAAGTGCTTTACATTCTTGGTTAAGTTTATTCTTATATATGTGATTCTTTTAGTTGCTATTGTAAATGAAATTTTTTTCCTGACTTCCTCCTCGTATTGTGCATTACAATTGTACAAAAACACCACTGATTTTTGCGTTTTGATCTTGTATCCCGACACTCTACTGAAATCATTTGTTAGTTCTAGCAGCTTTGTTGTAGATTTTTCAGGACTTTCTAGATATGGGATCATATCATCTGCAAATAGCAAAAGTTTTACTTCTTCCTTTCTGATTTGGATGCCTTTTATTTCTTTTATTGCCTGGTTGTTCTAGCTAGAACCTCCATCTCTATTTTGAAAAACAATGGTGACTGTAGGCATCCTTGTCTTGTTCCTGATCTCAAGAGGAAAACTTTCAGTCTTTCACCATTAAGTACAATGTTAGCTGTGGGTTTTTCATATATGGCCTTTATTATGTTGAGAAAATTTCCTCCAATTCCTATCTTTTGTAGTATTTTTATCAAGAAGGGATGTTATATTTTGTCAAAGCCTTTTCTGCATCAATTTATAATATCATGTGATTTTTCTTCTTTGATTTATTAATGTGGTGTATTATGCTGATTGACTTTCTTGTGGTGAACCACACTTGCATGCCTGGAATAAAATGCACTTAATCATGATGAATAATTCTTTTAACGTGTTGTTGACTTCGATTAGCAAGTATTTTATTGAGTATTTTGCATCTGTATTCATTAGTGAAGTGGGTCTGTAATTTTATTTTTTTAAATATCTTTATATGGCTTTGGTATTAGGGTGATACTGGCTTCATAGAATGAGTTTGGTAGCATCTCTTATCCAGTTTTTTTGGAAGAACTCGAGGAAGAGTAATATTAAATCTTCTTTTAATGCTTGGTAGAACTCCACTGTGAAACCATCTGGTCCTGGGCTTTTCATTTTGTGGAGATGTTTGATGACTGTTTCAATCTCTCCATTTGTGATTGGTTTGTTGAGGTCTTCTATTCCTTCTAGGGTCAGTGTAGGTGGTTTATACATTCCCAGGAATTTTTCCATTTCATCTACATTATCTAAGTTTTTGGCATAGAGTTGTTCATAGTATTCTCTTATGATCTCTTTTATTTCTGTGGGGTCAGTAGTAATGTCCCCATTTTCATTTTTATTTCATTTATTTGCATCTTCTCTGTTCTTTGTCAGTCTAGCTAAGGATTTGTCGATTTTGTTAACCTTCTCGAAGAACCAGTTTTTAAAAAATTCTCTCTATTGTTTTTTTTTTGTTCTCAACTTCATTTGTTTCTGCTCTGATCTCTGTTATTTCTTTCATTCTGCTTGCTTTGGAATTAGTTTGCTTTCTTTTTCTAGTTCCTCCAGCTGTGCAGTTAGATTATTGATTTTAGCTCTTTTTTCTTTTTTAATGTAAGCTTAGAGGGTTATGAATTTTCCTCTCAGCAGTGCCTTTGCTGTATCCCATAGTTTCTTATATGTTGAGTTCTCATTTTCTTTCATCTCGAGATATTTATTGATTTCTCTCAAAATTTCTTCTTTGACTGACTGATTATATAAAAGAGTGTTGTTAAATCTCCATATATTTCTGGATTTTCCATTTTTCTGCCACTTGTTGATTTCCAGCTTTACTAGATTATGATAAGAGGAAGTGCTGTGTATAATTTCCATCTTGTTGAATTTATTGAGATCAGCTTTGTGACCCAACATATGGTCTATCCTAGAGAAAGATCCATGAGCACTTGAAAAGAATGACTATCCTGCTGTTTTGGGGTGAAATGTTCTGCATATGTCTATTAGATTTAGTACATTTATCATATTATTCAAGCTTTCTGTTTCTTTATTGATCCTCTGCCCAGATGTTCTATCCAGTGCTGAGAGTGGTATATTGAAGTCTCCACTATTATTGTAGAGAGATCTATTTCTCCCTTCAGTTTTGTCAGTTCTTGCCCCATGTATCTTGGGGCATCATGGTTAGGTGCATATACATTTATTATTGTTATTTCTTCCTGGTGAATTGCTCCTTTTATTAATATATAATGCCCTTCCTTGTCTCCAATAACAATTTTTCTTTTAAAGTCTATTTCTTCTGATATACGTATAGCTACTCCAGCTTTTTTTTGTTGTTATTATTGGTTATTGCATGTGTGGAATACCTCTTTCCAACCTTTCACTTTCAATCTATTGATATCCTTGAGTCTAAGGTGAGTCTCTTGCAGACAGCATACAGATGGCTCATATTTTCTTATCCATTCTGCCAGTCTACATCTTTTGATTGGTAATTTTAATCCATTAACCTTCAATGTTTTTACTGTAAAGGCAGTGATTATTTTACCCATATTGACCTTTGGGTTTTATCTGTCATATTTTATTTTCACTACTCTTTTGACACTTTAGTTACTGTTACTGCCTTAATCTTCATTTCTAGATTCTCTTCCAAGCCTATCTCCCCTGTCTTTTCTTTTCAGGCTGTAACACTTCCTTTAGTATTTCTTACAAAGTAAGTCTCTGTTATAAACTCTCTCAGTTTCTGTTTATCTGTGAATATTCTAAACTCATCCTCATTTTTGAAAGACATTCTTGCCAGACATAACATTCTTGTCTGGAAGTTTCTGTCTTGCAGTATCTTAAATATATCATAGCACTGTATTCTTGCCTCCATGGTTTATGATGAGAAATCAGAACTTTATCTTATTGGGTATCCCTTATATGTTATGTATTGCTTTTCTCTTGCTGCTCTCAGAATTCTCTCTTTGTCTTTGGCATTTGACATTCTGATTAGAATGTGTCTTGGAGTTGGCCTATTCAGATTTTTTCAGATGGGAGTATATGGACATCTATGTCCTTCAACAGGGTTGGGAAATTTTCTACCATTATTTCTTTAAATATTCCTTCTGCCCCTTTTCCCTTCTCTTCTCCTTCTGGGACACCCATGACACATATGTTTGCATGTCTCATGCTGTCATTTAATTCCCTGAGTCCCTGTTCAAATTTTTCCATTCTTTCCTTCATCTGTTTTTTTGTGTGTTCACTTTCAGAGGCAATGTCTTTGAGCTCACTGATCCTTTCTTCTGCGTCCTCAAACCTACTGTTATATACCTCCAGTGTATTTTTAATCTAATTTATTGCACCTTTCATTCCCATAAGATCTACTATTTTATTATGTATGCTTTCAAATTCTTCTTTGTGCTCACCCAGTGTCTTTTTAATATCCTTAATCTCTTTAACCATCTCATTGAATTTACTAAGGAGATTTGTTTAAACACCTGTGAGTAGTTGTCTTAACTCCTTTATGTCATCTGGAGGCTTATCTTGTTCCTTTAACTGGGCCATATATTCCTATTTCTTGGTACAGATTGTAATTTTTTGTTAGTGTCTTGGCATTTGGCTTACTAGATGTATTTATTCTGGGTGCAGTTTCTCTCTTTGGTTTAGTGTTTTCTTGCCTTTTCTCCCTTGTTTGTTGTGTTGTAGGAGCTGAGGATTTAGTTGGTGCTCTAAGTGTGGAGGCTGAACTGCCTGCATTGCCTCCAGGAATTGATGAAACTTCTGCCAACTTTCTCCTCTGAAAGGGGTAGGGACAGAGCCAAAGCCATGTGTAATAATCCAAATTGTGCAGGACAAGACTGTCTGTAGTCACCCAGAGAGACTGATGAAGCTTACACCCCTTCCTCCCCTACGTGGGGCAAGGCTGGAGCTGCAGGTGTGGGCAGTAATCTATGCTATGTGGGTCTAAAATGATAGCAGTTGCCCAGGTAGACTGATGTAGCACTGTCCCCCCTCCTTGTTGGTGGTGGGGATGGACACTCTGGAGTGCTCAACAGTCTAATCCATGTGGGCCAAATATGCCTGCAGTTGCCGTGAGAGGCTGAGGGAGTACTGGCCTTTTTGACCTTTAGGGGTGGGAATGGAACTACCAATGCCTAACAGTTTAGTCCCTGTAGGCCAAGAGTACCTACTGTTGCCTGGGAAGCCGAGGTAACACCAGTCCCCTCCTGTCCTATTAGGGGGTGAGAGTGGATCCACAGGCACCCAACAGTTCAGTCCCTGTAGGTTGAAAGTACCCACTGTTGCTCAGAGAGGCTGTGGAGACATCAGATCCCTCCTATTCTATTAGGGCGTAGGGGGTGGTTCTACAGGTATTCAAACAGTCCTGTCTGTGTAGGCCAAAAGTGCCTGCCATTATTCATAGAGGCTGAGGAAACACAAGCCCCCTCCTATCCTCCTGTGTGGTGGGGGTGGAGGCACAGGCACCCACCAGTCCAGACCATGCAGGTCAAAAGTGCCTGCCATTGCCCAGAAAGGCTGAGGAAACCCAGCTCTCCTACTAGGGGCCAGGGATGGAGCTACAGGTGTCTGACTTTTCAGTCTGTATGGCCAAATCACCTGCAGTTATGCAGAGAGTTTGGGCAAACACAGTCTCTCTCTTGTCCTGTTGTGGTTGGGAGTGGAGCCACAGGTTCCCAACAGTTGAGATTGTGCTGGCCAAAAGCACCTACAGTTGCCCTGAGAGGGTGAGGAAACACCAGTCCCCTCTTATATGGGAGCAGGGCAGAGGTGGAGATGGAATAGAAGGTGCGCAACAAACAGTTCATGTGGGCTGAAAATGCCTACAGTTGCCTGGAGAGGCCGAGGAAATATAGCTCCTCTCCTATCCTAATGGGGTGTGGGGATGAAGGAGCCCCAGGTGTCCGGCTATTCAGTCTATGCTTGCTGAAAGCACCTGCAGTACCCAGAGAAGCTGGTGCAGGTCCCCCAGCTTCCTCCCTGCCAGAGGTGGGGGGTGGAGCCCAAGCAAGGGCTGCAATCTGATCTTGGTGGAAAGAAGCCAGTCCCTCCTTCCCCTCATGCTGGGGGAGGAATTAAAATGGCAGCTACCGGCCTCATTCCAACTTGGACAGATTCAAACTTCAGCTGTTCTTAGGATTATACTTTAGCCAGCTGAGTTTACTAATCAGTAGCTGAAGTTGGTGGCCAACCATCTCTTCCTCCCCTGTTCATGAGAAATGGATCTTCTAACTCCAGACATGGAATAGCTCCTGAGGAGGTTTGTGCCATCTGTGGAAAATGGGCACTGTCCTCCGCGGCGCAGCCTGCAGTTTCCCTAAGAGGCTGGTGCAGGTCACCCCAGCTTCCTCTCTGCGGGAGGTGGGACTGGGTTCAGGCTAGAGCTGTAATCCAGTCTGGGTGGAAAGAAGCCGATCCCTACCAGTGCAGTGATTTTCAATCAGCCCTGCTTCCCCTCATGCCAGGGGGAGAGTTAAAATGGTGGCTACCAGCTTCTTTCTGAGTTGGACAAGTTTAAACTTTAGCTGTTCTTAGGATTATACTTTAGCCAGTCAAATTTACTAGTCAGTAGCTGAAATCAGTACCCAACCCTCTTTTCTTCCCCCATTTTTGGGAAATAGACCTTCCAAGTCCAGCCACAGTATAGTTCCCGAGGTGGCTTGTGCTGAGGCCTCTGCAGCGTCGAATGCTCTATTCACGAATCTTCTCTACAGATGGGAAGTCTCCTTCATCCATACTTTAAGGGATATTGCAGGGTACTCTTCTGGCCTCCTGGGGCCCCTAAAAACGTATTTAGATAGCTCTGGGTTATTACTAACTGCCTTGTAAGATGAGCTGACTCTAGAAGCTCCTTACTTTGCTGCCATCTTGCCCTTCCTCCAGAAGGTCTTCTTTTTGACTACTGGCATCCTTAGTTCGCCCTTTATGGATTCCATCTGATTGGATAAGGATATTTTTCTCATTGTAGAGGACAATCTCCTTTGTTGATTGTAGATGTAATCAGGCATTGATGTAATCACCTAACTAATGAGTTAAATTCATGAAATACCCTCACAGCAATCAGACCAGTGCTTGCTTGAACAAACAACTGGATGCCATAACCTAGCAAAGTTGACACATGAAATTAACCCTCATATTTTCTTTGGTGAAGGACTGGGAAAATCATCATGGTATATATTTGTGAAAGTGTATCAGGGTTCTTTCTCTTAGGGTTTAGCAAAGTTTTTAGTCAATGGGTTTCTGGGTCTTAAATTGTTTTATGGCTTTTTACTGGAGAAGCACACCAGAGCTTCTTATTTCTTGATTCTGGAAAACTTTTTGTGTGTGGGCTGAGGGATATAGATGTTAAGTAGCACCCATGTATTTTACTCCTAGAGCCATTGTGCTGTATTATCAAATCCATACCTTCTTGGTTAAGTCCCCTTGATGAAGGACCCTCAAAATTCAATCCTAGTAGTATTTCTGAGGTTCTCACTAGTACATACTGATTAATTCTTGAAACTCTCATTAATTCTTGTATTGCCCCCAGCCAGGTTATAATAAGAGTTGACTATAATTTTGACCTGGAGATAGAAGAAAAGGCAGGGGCAGTTCCTGAGGGATGCAACTGTTGACTTGTTGGGAAATAAGCCCTTGCAGAATCTTACAGCATGAAAAAAAGTGCTAACTCTAACTATGGGCCAAATGGTACTCAGAGGTATGCATTGAGATGCCCATCCCATATTTCATCCCATATTTCAAGATTCAAGATTTTCCACAGTGTCCTCCTTTTTATTCAATAGACCTACCTTGGCCAAGCATTCAAACAACTTTGAAACTTTGCAATTCTAACAGTTACATCTTGTGCACATGAAAATGAATGTAGCAGACTGGAGACTACTATCTTTAGAAAATCCTGCTTGCAAGGTTGGCCCTTCACTGGTATCTGGGAACTCAGATTTTAGGTGCGTTCTCCATTCCTTGATAAAAATAGCTTAATATGCCTAATTTGTTTTTGCAAACAATGAGTTTTATTCTAAGCAATTACTTTCCTTCTGGGAGTCCTGAATTTTGATATGTACTAAGCAGAGGCTTTCTACATCACCAGCCCCAGTAAAAAACCTTGGGTATTGAGTCTCTAATAAGCTTGCTTGAGAGAAAATGTTTCACACGTGTTGTCCCAATTCCTGCCTCTGAAAATGAAGCATTCTGTGTATGACTTCACTGAGAGAGGACTCTTGGGAGCTTGTTCCTGGTTTCCTCTGGACTGCACCCCATACACCCTCCCCCTTGCTGGTTTTTCTTAGTATCCTTTGCCTGTAATAAATATAGCCATGAGTATGACTATATGCTGAGTCCTATTGAGTCCTACTAGTCAACCATTACACTTGGGGGTGGTCTTGGAGCAACTATTGCAGCTCTTTAGTCTGTTTTTGTGCTGTGACTTTCCTTCCACTTAAGATGATGAGATATTTTTATGCTAGTGCAGAGAGCTTATGGCTCTCAAGTTTAGCATTAACAAACCTTTTAATAGCCTTCAGTTTCTCATTATCCTTCTTCAGGGCACCAAAAGAGTAGCCAGACAAATCTGCTGTCATTTCTGGCATATTCTGTCCATATTTTCTAATTTTCAGAATCATACCTGCCAGAACATTCCTACCCACTAAGACATTTTCCCAGGTAACCACCATAAAATACTTTTGAGTCACCACATTGTGCCAGCAACTATACATGGCCTACCTACCAACAAGGACAGTGTCCTTTTGGTCTGCCAGTAAAAAATATAGATAAATAATATGCACATGTACACATGCACAAGCACACACACACATACACAAATGAGTCAATAAGAATGTGACAAAAATTCTATTTAAAAAGGAAAAATGCACAAATAAGAAATCATCAAAAGAAGAAATATACAATAAGGGTCTTGAGAGAAACCACAAATAAAAAGCACCCTTCCTCTCTGCCCAGATTCTAAACAATTTAGGATATAAAATGAAGAACACAATTAGAAGCTAATATCATCTCTAATATTGACAGAGGAAAAGCTGGATGTTGAAGGTTATTTGGAGGTCTAAATGGGCCTGCTCTATGAAATCTGCACTTATCCCCAAAGATACAGTCAGCACTGGAGCAGGCAGGGCCATCCATGAGGGAGGTCACACTAAAGAGGTACAGCAATGAGAACTTATGATTTCTACAGGGAAATTTGATCTCCCAAGAAAGAAGAATGGCATAGCTAACCTATGCATAACTACATTAGTTCTTCCAAGAGTTGGGTAGCATGAAACAGAGGGAAAAGTTGAGAGAAATTCCTTATGAAAACAAGTAAAATATATATGTTATTTATTCTCACTAATAAAGAATATAAACTTAAAACAAATGTATGTCTCTAAAAATAAAATATTCTGTAGCATTATTTATATTTATCTTCAAAATACTTATGGCAACTGAAAATTACACTTATATCTAGGGTCCTAGGATGTCAATATAAAAGGCAAAATAGAAGCTAGAAACTGAAAGTACTAATTAAGTACAGGCAGCACGAATATATTGGTACAAGTAGAAATTACACTCACAACATGGAAGAGAGTAGCAAAGTTTGGAACACAAATAATGTTGGATCTTATAAAAATTTTGGATTGAAGTAACAGAATTGTAATTATAATGTGCAATTAGCTGAATCAAATCACATATTTATCTCTTTCACTGAATGTAAAAATTAGCCCTTGAGAGTAACTTGGAAAGTCAGAGAAGGCAGGAATTACAGTAGCACTTTATTATAAAATGTATTTATATCAGTACTTGTATAACCCCAATAGAAAAGAGTTAGGATGATGAGAAACCCATAGTCAAGTATGTGTGGTTTGAGGATGACTAGGAACCAAACTGCCCAATATGATATTGTTTATCCTCATGTTAAATTTCTGTTTAAATTAATTAACTTTAAGGTAATTAAAACAAAACAGTTTTCTAGTCATTCTAGCTACATTTTAAGTGTTCAATCAAGACATGTGGCTAGTGGCTAACATGTTGGATAGCACAGATTAATAGAACATTTTTATCATTGGAGAATATTCTTTTGGATGATGCTGGGTTAGTTGCTTTTTGTTTATGTCTTTCAGAAACCAAAGATTTTATTAATTAATTTTGGAAATATCAAGTTAAAACAGAGTAATACAAAATAGTTTTAAAATTGTGGATGTAGGAATTAACAATTCTGAAAAGTAAATGAGCATTTCTTCCAAGTATGTATTTTTATGTTCCTAAGTCTTTTCAAAATAAATATTAGCTGGAAGGATTTATGGAGATTGTGGAAGTTTGGTTTAGTTATGAATTCCAAAAAGAGATATAGATTATGTTTGTAAACTGGTATGTTCTTCTGGGCATGCTACCCCTCTGATGTATTAAATTCAGAGGTTTCACTTTTACTTTATTAAATCAAAATTAAGGCTTTGATTTGGCCAAGTCATTAGGGCATGCAGGGTTGAGTTCCCATCTGCCCCCTTGGTGGTCTGTATAAACAGATGCTTAATCAAGAACACGGAAGTAGATACACAGAGAAGAAGAACACAGAGAAAGAGAGACAGCTCCATAAACATGGCTGAGGCCTCAGGAAGAGAAATGAGTCTTATAGTTTGCAGCTAAAGAGAACAGAGCTGCTGAGAAGCTCTAAGAGATGAGCCTTATGCCAGCCTACAGCTGAGATCAGAAGAAGATGGGACCACAGAATCTTAAGAGGAAAGAGGAAGGCTGAAACCTTGCAGACATTGCCCTCCATTTTGCCTCAACGATGGCAACAGACTTTGGGTGAGAAAGTACCTCTCATGGTACCTTGAGTTGGACTCTTTAGGGCCTGGTAACTGTAAGCTTCTACCCCAAATAAGTACCCTTTATAAAATCCAACAGATTTCTGGAACTTTGCATCAGAACCCCTTTGGCTGACTAATACAGAGATCCCCCCATGGAAAGAGATCACCAATAGAATGATCATTATATAATGAAGATAAGAAAGGACGTATGTATGCTAAAACTAAAGTAGAAACTGGCAAACAATTGAGAGTCAAACAATACTTCTTGAAGATCTCTTAAAATAATTGAGAAAGTTTCAAGACATCTATTCTGAAATCAGCTGTCATAAGGTATGTCACAAAATATAAACCAAACCATGTAGTAATACATTAAATCAAAAAATGTATAAACAGATGTTTTGTCATTAAAAATATTCAGACTACAATGATTGAAATTATAAAATAATTTTAGTTCTCTTTGTGAGTAAACAATGAGTTATGATTCGGGGAATATAAGAATAACAAATCTTAAACCACCTGGGATCATACATAGATTTGGGCACCAACATGTCAGAATAACTGAAATTCAGACACAAGAAGCACACAAAAATTAGTAATATATCAGGGACATGTTTACAACAAAAGTGACTGTTTTATAGAGAAATGCAATAAATGTTTTATTTATCTTTCTGTAGGAACAAAGTGGGTAGACATCAAAAGAAGACTTTCAGCTTTGCCTGCTCACTCTCTTTTCTCTCTCTCTCTCTCTCTCTCTCTCTCTCTCTCTCTCTCTCTCTCTCTCTCTCTCTCTCTCCTTCACACACACACACACTCATTGTCTCTTCATTGCCAAGGGTACTATGGCCAGAAATACAAGTAGACATATCTAACTCATCAGAAAAATTTCAAATTCAAATGGTACTTGCTTAACTGTTCACTCTTTGTAATGTTATCAATTATCCATTCATTTTCAACATTGTGTAGATGAAACTGAAAACAAAGATAATGTTTTATTTGCTTCCATTTTTCTATGCTCAAACATATTAAAGCAAATAATGATAATGTTAGTAATGTTCAGATTATTTGTTTCGCTGATTGTTTACTTTGTAAAGGAACTTTTCAAGTTGACATGACACTAATGACAAATGTCTACTTCTTCACTCATGCAGAACATTAAGAAAGATCACCAAGTTAAATTGAATATAATACATGAAAGCAACCCAACTGAGGATAAATATAGGAAATATCTAACAAACAATTGGGGTGCACAACACAAGCAATCAAACAAATAAACAGGATCTAGTTAGCTTTAAATGGTAGATGGTGGCATTGATTATTAAAAGAAATGATATATATTAATTTTTTATCAGTGTCTGATATATGATAGATATGCAACAATTATTTTCCACCCTTCCTTTCTTGTGGTCTTGGAATTTATACTCTTCTAAGTGGGTGAATTAAGTGTGCTAATTTAAGATAAAGTCATACTGGTTATAGTGCCCAGCATGAAGGGTTTTATCCAAATTTAGGAGACTCCTGCCAAATATACTGTTGAATAATCTGAGAGTTTAACATTTTCAGAAGATATCTACTGCTCTGGGATAGAAGCTTTCTCAAATAAGGTTTGTTTACATCTCTTTTTTCCTAATTCAGATAACTTGTAATTTTCTTTGCAATTCTGTAGTTATATGGACATATATACACGTATATTTGATTTAGTCCACCAGAATATTTCCATATGTTGTCCAAATCAGCTTTCTGTGCCATGTCCTGTACTGATTAAGAGAAAAGGAGAGAGGGAGGAAAAAAGCTTTACTATATTATGGGAAATAAAAAATCATTCTTTATTCCTTAGCATGTTAACTAAACATGTAGATGCCCTAAAATAGTAGCTCTCCCATTTCATTTAAAATAGAAAATAATAGAAAAAGCAGCTTACTTTTGAAAAAAAGTGGTGGGAGTTTGCTAAATGCTGCTGAGAGTAATTTTCCAGAAATGGGTTGGCTTGTACAATGGTAGATTATTGGCTAACAAGCTTATACTTCTGAGGCCAAGAAAAATGTCCAAATCAAGGTGTCTTTATGCTACACTCTTTCCCTGAAGACTGGCTACCAGTGATGATAATCCTGGACTCCTGTCTCATGGGAACTCACACGGCCACGTGTGCCAGTCTCTGCCTTCTCCTCTGGGGTCCATTGCTTTCAGCTTCTGGATGCTTTGTCTGTGGCTTTCTCTGTCAGCTTCTGTGGGTTCCTCTCTGAACTCCTGTGCCTCTCTCCATATTCATCTTGCTTATAAAGGACTCTGGTAAGAGGATTAAGACCCACCCTGGGACATGCTTAACTTAAGTAATCTAATCAAAAGGTCCTAAATGAAGTAATCTAATTAAAAGATCCACATACAATAGTTTCACACCCACAGGAATGGATTAGTTCTAAGGACTTGATTTTCCAGGGTCCATCCAGCATCAAACCATCACAGGTGGATTGGAAATTGGGATTAGGCCTAAATTCATAATGAGTTTCTCCTTCATCTCTCCCCATGTGGAACTTATTTGCAGCAATATAACTGCACATATTTCCTGAAAGATAAACAAACTTGGCTCAAGTGAATTTTCCTTGTGGCAGAAGAAAGAAGAGAGAATACATTTTTGAGACTGTACTTGTTTAAGAACAAGAGAAAAGGAAAAAGCCAGACAACTTCAGTACAGCAGTGAGAGGATATGGATTCCAAATGTTCTTTGAGAATCATCTCTATGGCAGAACTGAAAACAAGCATTTTGATTCCTCAGGAATGTGTTTTGAAGTCTACCAGACATTTGAAGATGTCCAAGAACCATGAGTGAAATTCAGTGATAATTCATTTTTCTTTAGGACAAGGTATATTATTCATTCATACAAGTGATATCATAAGTGCTTCTATCTCAAACCTAAATTATCTCAAGGAATGTCATATTTCAAGACTTTTTAGAAAAATTACATGGAGTATAGTAGGAGTGGTAATAATAAATATTTCTTGCTAAAATTTAAATAATAAGACCGGGTTTGAATAAAATATCCATATGGCAGCTAAATCTCAATAAAAAGAAAATTCACTAAAAATAAGCAGCAATACCATTAATATTTATACTAATATTAATCTTGTAAGCTGAACCCTGTTCTTATTTAATTAAATTCGTATTCTGTAACAATAACCCACATGATGGCCTATGGTGTGGCCAGCATTATCACTATCTCCCCTAGCTTGAAGGAATATGTTACACATAGCCTACATTTGATAACCTGAATAGAGATCTAAAATCACTTAATCCAAGCCACAGAATTTACCTGATATCATTAGAATTAGCTGACTGCCATCATAGGCCTGTAAAAGGCCAAATTCTTCATAGCCAGTTTCCCTCTCCAGAAGCAACTTTTTCCAGGCATGTGCTCTAGAAATGTTTTTCTCACTTCTCTTTCATTTGCTTTGTCAAAGAAAAAATGAAAATTTTATGTGTAATATTCAAAGTGCAAAACTATATCAATAATAATACCCATCTTATCTAATTGGCTTCATCTTGTATATCTGCATTTGTCAATATTCTCTTGAACCTCATGTCTACAGTTCTAATTCTTAACACATCTCTGAACCAAAGATTCTTAAATTAACTTTCTCTTCAGCATTTAAACTGGATGATTAATTTGGCATCTCAAACTTAATATATACAAAACACCCTGCATCTTTCTTCATAGGCCACTTTATCCCCCATTCTTCCTCATGTGAGTAATTACTACTTTTAGGTCAATACCTAAGAATAATTCCTTGATTCCTCTCAGTCCCTCTCCATATCTAACCCATCAGCAAGCCCTATTACCCTCATTTCCACTGAGATAACACAAATCCATGCCATCCTCTTCTTCTCCAAGATAATTGCCATAGCCTTCAAACTGGTCTTCCATTTTCCACATAATAAAATTTTAGCCATAGTTGGATTTGTATTACTTCTCTGCTTACAATATTTGCCAAGCTTCCCATTGCACTTACAAAAGTCATCCAAACTCCATATTTAAGTATACAAGGCTCTGCAAGAACTGGCTTATGCATATCTCCTCTGTTATTGAACTCCAAACAAAATTTTCTCTTCATATATCCTAAGGTCCCTCCCACTTTAGATGCTATGACTTTGATGTCTTTACTGCCTGGAATATTATTTCCTTAGATTTTCTTTTTCCTTGCCTTGACACCTCTTTAGGAATCTCATTCTTAAATATCTTAGGAAAAGTAGTCTTCATCAAAAATTATCACTGTCAATCACATTTTTCTCTTTATTTTCGTTGAAAGCCCTTAACACCTTCTCAAATAATCTTGTTTGTTTCCTTACTTGTCTATTATCTTTCTCTACCCAATAAAATTAAATCATCAAGAGGGACAGGACATCATTTCTATGGTTCACCACACAGATGTGGTGCCTAAAACAGTGCCCTTCCACATAGATTCTCTTTAACATATTTGTTTAATACCTGATGGTCAATCTTGCAGGAATGTGTTATTTTCAACCCATTCAATATTTTTAACTATTGGCATTAAATGCCCCAGAATATGCAATCTTTAATACATTACATAATATTAGGATATTTGCTATCATTCCTTACTCTAAAATTGTTTTGTCTCTGATGGATTTTTGCTTTGATTATATGGCTATTTAAGGCTACAGAGCAGGTTTTATGTGGCATCAGGCCCATTATTCTGTAAGTAATCATACCTAATAAGTAGTGTTTTGTTCATTAATTGCAATCATTGAAATTGACTATAAATATTGATTACTAAATATCCATTAAGTTAATATATTTTTGGCTTTGAAGGACAAACTAAAATTAAGGCTTTTGAGTTTGGAATATGAAGTTCCACAAATAAAGTGCAGCTTCTGACACTTGTTTTCTGTCTTCAAATATAGTGAAGCAGGCTAGTGAAGTAGGGAATCAATAGATGGATCTGGAACCTGGCAAGAAGTCTACATGGACATCAATATCTTCATGATGGCTACTGGAAGACACTCGCAAGAATCCCATCCGGAATGAGATTTCCTCCAGAAGCCAGGAGAAGCTCTTGATGGGTGGGATAATCAATTAAAAGAGCAAACAGCTGGAACTCCTTCCGTGTCATTAGGAAAGGGGCAGAATAATTAATGGTTTAAAAAGCAAGCACAAATCTCTCTCCACCCACCCTCCTTTCTTTTGCCTTTGGACCACTGTTCTGGCCTTCCTTGGCCCTGCTTTGATCACTATGCAAGAGAAACCTGGGCATTTTAATCTATAATGGGAAGTTGTAGTTTTTAAATTGGTCTCTTTATCACTTTTCAGGCCCTTCCTCTCTACCTGGGACCTATGATCTGTTATTTTCTCTCATTTTTCTTCTCACCATTCCTTAATAAATTCCTGGCCTAATCAATGTGATGCACTTTTGAAAATCATTTCTGCAGCCATAGTCAAGAACCTAGACAAAATCCAGTAACAATAGTATTTCATATTATTTTTTACACATTTCTGTAATTTTGCAATTTTCTATGTGGAACCTGTGTTGTTTTTCATCACTACACAATGGAAAGGAAATAAACTCCAGATCTAAATGTAAAATGCAGAAATATTGGTCTTTTGAGGGCCTTTATCTTGGGCCTGAAGCCTGATTTCAGCCCATATGGTAGCACAACATTTTGATATACTTAAAATCACTGAATTATGTATGTTTGAATGTGGTTTGAAGGAGAAATTTTAGGTTGTATGTATGTTACTAAAATAAAAATTTAAAACAAACAACCAAAAAGATAGGACTGCACAACAAAGAGAATTCTATTGTTTGTCAGTTTCTCAGGAAGCTAAATATAGAACTTCCATATGATCTGGCAATCCTACTATAATACAGAAGAACTAAAAGCAAGGACACAACAGACATTTGCACATCAATGTTCATACCAGTATTATTTACAATTGCTAAAAGATGGAAACAACCCAAGGGCCCATCAACTGATGAATGGATAAACAAAATGTGGGATATACATACAATGGAATGCTATTCAGAAATACGAAGAAATGAACTTGGGATGCATATGACAACCAGGATGAACCTTGAGGGCATTATGTTTAGTGAAATAGGCCACACACAAAAGAACAAATATTTTATGGTCTCAATAATATCAACTAAATAAGATGAGTAAACTCATAGAGTTAAACTCTAGAGTATAGGTTACTTAGGAGATAGAATGTGAGTGGAGAAGGGGGATTGGATCCTTAATGTCTGTAAAATGTTTAATAAGGTAGATTATAAATATTGGGAAAGGTTAGAGTTTATGGTAACACATTATAGTGAGTATATTCAACACTGCCAATTTATAAATGTGATTGTGGCTGAAAGAGGTAGTCTGGGAAAGTTAATGGTAATTGAAAGAAATCTAGAGTATAATCTAGGGACTGTATAACAGTGATTTCAGTGGTGGATGATTGTACTTAATAGTACAAATACAAGAATGTTTCTCTATTACAATGGTTAGGCTAATGTGTCATCTTGGCCGGGTAATTGTGTCCAGTTGTTTGGTCAAGCAAACACTGGGCTAGTTGTAATACAAGGACATTTATGGGCTTTAGTCATTAGTGAGTTTACTGCATAGATGGCTGATTACATCTACTATCAACCAGGGAGATTGCCATCAGCAATGATTGATGTTTTATCCAATCAGCTGAATGCCTTAAAAGCGGAAGTGATTTCACCATTCAGAGAGAATTTCCCAGCTCATCTTTGGACAGCCAATGTCTCCCAGAAACTCATTAAGGACCTTCATTGGACTTTCGTTGGAGCCCCTGGTTTGCAGCCTGCCTGTGGAACCTGGACTTGTGCATCCCCACCGTCAGGTGAGAGACCCTTATAAAATCTCATACTATTTACAGATATCCTCTGTTGATTCTGTTCCCTGGAGAACCCTGACTAATACAGCTTGGTACCAGGATTGGTTCTTGAGGAATAGAATCTTAAACATGGGATATCTGAGGTGGTTCTGGGAGTTTTGCAGTTGGCTCTCTACTCTGATTGGACTCAAGTGTACTAATGACTCCTATTCTAATAATGAAGAGGCCACTTATAGTCCATGGTGTGAGTTGGCAATAGACATATGCAAAATATCATCACTGGATTCCCCTACTTCCATGCTTATAAGAGGCAAGTATCTGGGTGAGAGTGTTTTCAACATTTTAACAGAGTTTTGTGGGGTCAAAAGTTATAATGATGTTGGCTGGCTCCTCCTAGATACTATGGATACAGTTACAAAAGAAAAGGATGAGCTAAAGACTTCAAATTTGCAACTTAAATGCCACATAAATGATGTGAAAGTTTCTATGTGTGGTCTGAAAGAAAATCTTGTTTTCTGTAGCCACAGGCTTGAGATATCTGAGAACCAAACTCAAACTTTCATTGTAGGAGTAGCAGAGTTACAAAGGAAACTAAAACCTCAACCCCGTAGGGTATCTTCAGTTAAAGTGAAGGCATTGATTTGAAAGGAGTGGAACCCAGAGGATTGGGGTAGAGACATATGTGATGATAATAATTTCTGTGGGGATATTGAAACTCTAAATTCTGCTGAGACTTTACCAGATAAACCTGTGATGGCCTGCCCTGTGGAGACTACACTTTGTCATTCTTATATCACCCAGCCTCTAGCCTGCCCCAGGAAGTCTGGATCTTCTTCCAGCCCTGAGGTGGGTACAAGTCAAACTAAAGCGTACAGCTCAGCCTCTGGCCTGCCCCAGGGAGTCTGGACCTCCTCCATGCCCTGAGGTAGGTACCAGTCCAAATCCAGCATGCACTGCCTAGCCTCTGGTTTGCCCTTAGGAATCTGTCTTCCAACTCCTGCCTGAAGAGATTAATCCTGTCTCACCAGAAGAAAATGCAAAGGAATGTCCTGAAGTCAGTAGCTTCCAAGGCATTTCTAATCCTTCTTCTTCCCAGCTCCCCACCCTCAACCCTGTTCACTTTGAGACCTATTATTAGACTAAAATCACAACAGGTTCCCAAAGGTGAAATACAAAGTGTAACCCATGAGGAAGTATGCTATACTCTGAAAGAACTGCATGAGATTTCCAACTTAAAAAGACAGAAATCATGGGAATATGTGTGGGAATGGTTACTAAGGGTAAGGGATAATGGTGGAAAGATTATAGTTGGATCAGGCTAAATTTATTGATATAGGCCTACTAAGGAGAAATTCTGGAATCAATGCTTAGCTTGAGGGGTTAGAAAGGGCTCTAAACAGGATGTTCAGGTGGCTGACTGAAACATGGACCAAAAGATGGCTTAGCATGTCTGAGGTTAAGATGCCTGATTTGCCCTGGTATACAGTAGAAGAGGGAATTCAAAGGCTTAGAGAGGTTGGAATGCTAGAATGGATTTACCATTTAAGACCTGCCCACCCACCCCAGGAATGCCCAGAGGACACACCTCTAACCAGGACTGTGAGGAATAAATTGTAAGACTAACTCCATCTTCCCTTAAGATCTCTATAGTTGCTCTTCTCTGCAGTCCAGATATTACTGTAGGGAGGGCTGTAATGGAATTAGAATCTTAAAAATTATGGGGATGATCAGATATCAGTACGGTAAAAGTGAAGTATTGGCAGTTAATTGCCAAAGACAAGGTGGGCGTGGCTACTGCAAAGAAAGACAGATTCAAATCAGCATTCAAAATAGTCTGAGTTGCACAGAGTTACAGCATTGTTGGCTAATACATCATAGGGTACCTAGAAGTGAAATAGATGGGCAGTCTACTAAATTTCTTCTGGATCTGTATAAGCAGAAGAGTTCTAGGTTGAGTAAAGAAAACCCAAAGTCAAATTACAGACACAAAGAATCACAGCCCATTAATCAATTGCCAGACTTGAAACAGTTTACAGGCCCAGAGCCCCTTGAATGGGGAGAAGGCCAGGTTCCCTTGGGGAAGGATCCTGTTAAAATGCCAAAAATTTATACTGTTAATCTTCTTCCCAGCTTTCCCCAAGGAGACCTCCGGCCTCTTACCAGAGTAACTGTACATTGGGGAAAAGGAAATGATCAGGCATTTCAGGGATTATTAGACACTGGCTCAGAAGTCACATTAATTCCAGGAGACCCAAAACGTCACTGTGGTCTACCAGTCAGAGTAGGGGCTTATGGAGGTCTGGTGATTGATGGAGTGTTTTGGCTCAGGTCCATCTCACAGGGGGTCCAGTGGATCCCTGGACCCATTATGTGGTTATTTCCCCAGTTCCGGAATGCATAATTGGAAAAGACATATTCAGTAAATGGCAGAATCCCCACATTGGATCCCTGACTTGTGGAGTGAGGGTGATTATGGTTGGAAAGGCCAAGTGGAAGACACTAGAACTGCCTCTGTTTAGCAAAATAGTAAATCAAAAGCAATACCAGGTTCCTAGAGGGATTACTGAGATTAGGGCCACCATCAATGATCTGAAGGATGCAGGGGTCATGATTCCCACCACATCTCCATTCAACTTGCCTATTTGGCCTGTGCAGAAAACGGATGGATCTTTGAGGATGACAGTAGATTATCCTAAACTTAACCAGGTGGTGACTCAAATTTCAGCTGCTGTCGCAGGTGTGGTATCATTGCTTGAGCAACTTAATACATCCCCTGGTACCTAGTATACAGCTGTTGAACTGACAAATGGTTTTTTATCAATTGCCCTTAGTAAGGACCACCAGAAACAGTTTTCTTTCAGCTGGCAAGGCCAGTAGTATACTTTCACTGTCTTGCTTCTGGGGTATATCTACTGTCCAGCCCTATGTCATATTGTTAACAGGGACCTTGATCTTCTCTCCCTCCCACAAGACACTGGTCCATTATATTGATGTTATCATGTTGATAAGACCTAGTGAGCAAGAAGTACCAATGACACTAGACTTATTGGTAAGGGAGTTGCGTGAGAGATGATGGGAGATAAATCCAACAAAAATACAGGGGCTTTCCACATAAGTGAAATTTCTGGGTGTCCAGTCATGTGGGACATGTTGAGATATCCCTTCTAAAGTGAAGGATAAGCAGTTCCCGCCTATGACCAAAAAAGAGGCACAATGCTTAATTGGTCTCTTCCGATTTTGGAGAAAACACATTCCTCATTTGGGTGTGCTACACAGGCCCATTTACCTAGTGGCCAGAAAAGGTGCTAGTTTTGATTGGGGACCAGAACAAGAGGAGGCTCTGCCATAGGTCCAGGCTGCTGTGCAATCTGCACTACTAGCTGGGCCTTATGATCCAGCAGATCCAATGGTGCTGGAAGTTTCAGTGATAAATACAGATGCTGTCTGGAGCCTTTGGCAGTCCCCTATAGGGGAATCACAATGCAGACCCATAGGATTTTGGAGCAAAGCTGTGCCATACTCTACAGATAACCACTCTCCTTTTGAGAAACAGCTTTTGGCCTGTTACTGGGCCTTAGAAGAGACTGAACGCTTAAACATGGGCCATCAAGTTACCAAGAGACCTAAGTTACCTATCATGAGCTGGGTGTTGTCTGACCCACTAAACCATAAAGTTGAGCATGCTCAGCAGCACTCCATAATAGAGTGGAAGTGGTATGTAGGAGATTGGGCTCAAACAGGTCCTGAGGGCACAAGTAAGTTACATGAGGAAGTAGCCCAAATACCCATGGTCACCACACTGCCACATTACCTTCTCTTTTCCAGCCCACAGCTGTGACCTCCTGGGGAGTCTCTTTCAATCAGTTGACTGAGGAAAAGAAAACTCGGGCTTGGTTTACTGATGGTTTTGCACAATATGCAGGTATCACCCGAAAGTGGACAGCTGCAACACTGCAGCCCTTTTCTGGGACATCCCTGAAGGACTGTGGTGAGGGCAAATCCTCCCTCTGGGCAGAACTTGGCACCTGGTTGTTCATTTTGCTTGGAAGAAGATATGGCCAAAGGTGCATTTGTACACTGATTCATGGGCTGTTGCCAATCTGCCAGCTGCATAGAACCAGACTCAGCCCCCAATATGGCACCATTCCCCTAGGTCATCAGTCTGCTACCTGGTGGCAGGTTGATTACATTGGACCACTTCCACCATGGAAGCAATTTGTTTTAACTGAGATAGATAAATACTCTGAATATGGGTTTGCATTTCCTGCATGCAATGCTTCTTCCAAAGCTACCAACTGTGGACTTACCAAATGTCTTATCTACTGCCATGGCATTCCACACAGCATTGCTTCTGATCAAGGAACCCATTTCACAACATGTGATGTATGAGAATGGGCACATGTCCATGGAATTCACTGGTCTTACCATGTTCCCCATCATCCTGAAGCAGCTGGATTGACAGAACATTGGAATGGCCTTTTGAAGACTCAATTACAGCACCAACTAGGTGACAATACCTTGCAGGGCTGGGGCAATGTTTTCCAGGAAGCTGTGTATGCTCTAAATCAGCATCCACCCCATGGTGCTGTTTCTCCCATAGCCAGGATTCATGGGTCTAGGAATCAAGGGGTGGAAATGGGAGTGGCACCATTCACTATTACCCTTAGTGACCCACTAAGAAAAATTTTGCTTCCTGTCTCTACAACCTTAAGCTCTGCTGATCTACAGATTTTAGTCCCAAAAGGAGAAGTGCTGCTACCAGGGAACTCAACAAAGATTCCATTGAACTGGAAGTTAAGACTGCCATCCGGACAGTTTGGGCTCCTTTTACCTGTGGATCAACAGGCAAAGAAGGGAGTTACTCTACTGGCTGGGGTGATTGATTCTGACTATCAAGAGGAAATAGGGCTGCATCTACATAATGGGAGTAAAGAAGAGTTTGCCTGGAATTCAGGAGATCCTCTAGGGCATCTCCTAGTCCTGCCATGCCCTGTGATTAAAGTCAATTGAAAATTGCAACAACCCAATCCAAGCAGAACTAATAATGGCCCAGAATCTTCAGGAATGAAAGTTTGGGTCACCTCACCAGGCAAAGATACATGGCCAGCTGTAGTGCTTGCTGAGGGTAATGGGAGTATGGAGGAATAGGTAGTTGAAGAAAGTAGTGATAGATATGAACTTTGACCACATGACCAGTTACAGAAATGAGGACTGTAATAGTCATGAATCTTTCTTCCTTGTTTCTTTATGAAAATGATTTTATATGCATGTAAAATGAATTTCTTTGTTTTCTTCTCCAAAATTTTCCCTTATCCTATGACAAGTTGTATTAGTTTCATGTCATAATATTTAAGGATACAAAGTTTAAGAGTGAATATTACCCAAGGACTCCACCCTATTCTGTAGGGAATTAATGCATTTCCAGTTGTACACAGAGAGTTGAACATTGTTAGGGAGAAATACATACATACATATATATA
>JAQZBX010035583.1:0-24517 GCA_029593785.1 Cabassous unicinctus
AGTCAACAGAAAATATCACCCTATTATAAATATCCACCAAAAAAAAAAAAGACATTTCTCAATAAAAACAAAGAAGTAAAGAAAGTTTCATATTATGAAATCTTTTGCCATATTAATCATGTTAACAGACTAAAGGATAAATTCAAAAGAATATATCCATGGATATGAAAAAAGCCATTGTTTTCAAAAATTGGAAATGAAATAAGAATAGATTATGTTTAAACAAGTAAAAGCAGCATCATTTCCTTTAGAGTGCCATTCTTTTTAAACACAACAATAACTCAGGGACATTCTTTATTATTACAATTATTAAGATTGTTCCAGAAGCACTAGCCAACTCAATTGGACAAGAGAAATCATTAAAGAAGTTGAAAGGTGAGAGTGAGTTCTTCTTTCATAAATTATGTGATTTTTAACTTGGAAAACCATGTATAAACTAAAAAAAGATTTCAAAAGGCTCTATAGAAATAAAGTCTATATTCAGAAATCAACGTAACATGTATAGTCAAACAAATACCCAATTTACGAAAGTCATAAAAATGTTAAAATAACTAAACATGGGAATGCATAATACCCACATGAAGAACACTTTAGAACTCTCGCATAGGACATTAAAACTATTTTTAAATGAAAGATACATAATTTATTGGACTGAAATATCATAAAGATAAAAACTAATCTTGAACAAACTTTTTAACTTTTTAATACTGGAGTACAATTTAAATATTGTGAAAAGCATTGACCTAAAAAAAATAAAAATAAAGCATTGATCTTAATTGTACAGAGTGTGATTAGTTTTGACAATTTTATATTCTTACAATTTTATCACCTAATCAAGAAATAGACTATTTCTATCACTCTGAAAGTTCTCTTGTGCCATTTTTAGACACGTCCCTCCAACACAGGAGGCCACGGTTGTGATGTTTGTTGCCATGTGTTAGATTTGCCTGGTTTTAAACTACACACAACTGGAATCTTATAATATGTTGTCCTTTGATGCCCATCTTCTTTGCTCAGTGTGATGACTGTAAGATTTCCCCCTGCTGTGTATGTAAGTAGTTCCTTTCTTTTTAATGCTTAGTGGTATTCCATCAGGTATGGACAGGCCAAAAATTATTTGTCCTGTTTATGGACATTTGCATTGTTTACAGTTTATCCCCTTATGAGCTGACAAAAGACTAAAAGACTTGCATCCAGAATATATACTATACTACATCTACATTTTCCAAATATTTACTGAATTCTCACAATAAGCCCATGAGTAAATAATATTATTGTCCTCTTTTTTATAGACGAGGAAACTGAGACACAGCTGGTCTCAGAAACATCCCGAATGCCATGCATCTAGAAAGGGCTGGGTTGAGCAGAGTCTGGCTGGCCACACGTCCAGGGTCATCGTCGCCTCTTGGACCCCCGCCCCAGGACAGGCAGCTGCCCTGAGCTTGTTCGCCAGGCAATCCCGCAGCCCATACGGAGAGAGCTCAGAAAACCTGACGTGGATACACACGGGCGACGGCGCCGCTTGCCCCACGGCGCTCGCCGTGGTCCGCACATCCCGCCTTTCTCACACGTGGGGACGCCTCACGGGTTTCCAGGTGACACGCGGGGCTTTTGCACAGCCTGTGCGCGACTCCGGGCGCCGGCAGCGGAGCTGCAGCAGTGCCAGCGTGGCCTGGACGCCGGGGCTCGGCTGGTGAGTGCAGCTAGCGTTTTGGAAAATGAGCACAGTACAGAAGGCAACAGGCAAAAATACCTACACGCCCCTCGTGGGAAATGTGCTAAAAGATTCGCCATCTTCTGCTTGGAAGTTGAGAGTTTTATTTTTGCTTGATCACCACGCATGCCCTTCCTGAGGGGCGTCCCCCAGCCGGAGCAGAAGGTACAGGAGGATGGCGTGGGAGGCACCCAGAGACCCAGGGCAGCCCCTCGCCAGTGCGCCCAGCCCTCCGCGCAAGGGCGCATCCTCAGGGCGCCAGGGGGGTGTGCGGCTGGCAATAGAGGCCTGGCCAAGATGACATCGAATATTATTCCCAGCTGTTCTTTCCCCTGGTTCTGCGTGTGTCTGGATGACTTCATCCGGTGAGTAAAGAAGAAGGTGCCTCTCACCCAGGCTCAGCCCGCTGTGAGCTCCTGGCCGCTGGCCTGCCTGCTTGGCCCCTTGGCCGCCCAGGTCGCCCAGGACGCCCTCCACAGGCCCTCGGTAGGTAGGGCGACCCCAGGGGGGTGGGGGTAGTGGGATAATCACCCCCCTGAGTACTGAGTTCACAGCTGCAGCTCAGATCTTATAACGCCCAAGAGGCGTGATTATCTGCTATCATGCTTTAATTCTTAATTAAAACAAGAATCAGCAGTGAAAATAGGACTGGAAAGAGGATTAGGCTCCTCTCCTTTGAGACAAGGGGTGTGTGGGCTCCCTAAGAGCTCGGGGTCAGGGCCCCAGGTGGGCCCCCAGGGAGCAGAAATCCTAAGGCTGAATAAATTGTCAGGGATTCCCCCAAAAGCTGAGGTCCTGGGACTCTCTGGGGACAGTCGCACTTTTGGGCATTTTCAGGCTCACCCACTTTTAACCTTTTAAGCACATTTGTGATTTGTGTTCTCATTAGGAAGGTCCTGTTGAGCTTTGAGCCGAGAAGCTGATATTCATCCCACTTATCACAGAAAATCAGAGTAACTGCATGTCCCATTTAACATGCAGTGGCCAAACCTGTAATTAAAGAAAGTCACTTTAAACCACAGGGAATTACTGTATGTTGCAAGGAGAGGAATCTAATCAACAAAAGTGAAAGAAAAGCATTAAAGATTCTAAGTTTATAATGTCTTAAAATAAAAATTAGCCTGATCGGAGTTCTCTGTTAAAAGTTACATTTACGAAAAGTTTCAAGCAATTTTACTACAATAGATTTCGACAGTACAGCTTCCTGTCTGCACAGCCACCCTATTTTTAAATTTTATGAGTTTCTCCTGGCAGAATTTTGTAGCAGTTAAGTTGAAAATCCAAATGCGTGGAGCCCTTTAAAAGGAGGGGGGAAAGAGAAGAGGAGGAGGAAGAAGAGGAAAAAGAAAGGAAAATAATCAATTTGGTATCAAATTTATTCCAAAGCAGAGAAGTGCATTTTTTTTTCTGATTGTGGAAAAAAGACATGCAGAGAGGTCAAAGGTCACCCAGAGAGGAGACAGAATTGTGTAGGATCTGTCACGCATCAGCTCCTATTTTGACATGCACGGGGCCGTTTGTTGTCTGTCGAACATGCAAATTAAGTGCCTGCTGTCATAGCCAGCCGATATCTGGAAGTGGAAAATGAGACCACCTGTAACCAGTGAATGGAGTGATGGACAAGCATTCAGCGCTCGTCATCTCCAAGGCCATTCACACCACCTTCGAATTGCATATGACATGTAAAAATCTTTTCTTAATATTCACAACCGGGAAGTTTGGGGAATTATGGAGGCTTCAACTGCTGAATCTAATGGGTTCTCCAAGCAGACAGCTGTGACTGTGAGCTGGCTTGATAATTAGGTGTCCAGGAAGATTTTATGCTACGAATCAGTTAAAAGGGAGAAAAGAAAAAGAAAATAATGGCCAGCAAAACTCGCCGGGATGGAAATTGCATTAACCCTTGGGTGTCTTTTTTTGCTTGTAAGCTTTCTGTGAACCAGGATTAATTTTCTATATATAGTGCCATCACCCCTCTCTGGGTGCAGGTTTAATTTGTCAACATGACCCAATGTACAGGATGTAACAGCTAGCTAATTTGGGCTACCCATCAGGAAAGGGTCTCTCAGCAGCAAGTGGGATACCAGTTTCCAAAGTTACGCAATGATTCCTAAAAGATACTCAGATTTCTCTCACAAAATAAGATTTTTGAGAGGTCCATTTTATCAAAATAATCGACTAGACCAGGAAATGCTGGCTGCCTTCAGGCTGATCCGTGTTTAATACACAACTTCAGTCCTTTGCGACATCTCTCCACCACATGTTTGCACTCATTTGTGTATACAGGGCACCAAAAGAGCCATCTCTACAAAAAGAATCAGAAAATAAAAAGTCTCATTGAGAACTTGGTGTGCCATGCATTTGGATTGGAAGCCAAAAGTGGGAAGTACTGGGATACCCTTAAATTGAAAGAATGCTGCTTATTGAAAGCTGCCATCTCTTTCTCCCCTCAAGCATCAAGTCCCTGATTCCAAGCTGAACTTAGCCGGTGACATCCAGACTTGCATCTCCCTAGATAATGGGCTGCTCTCTCCTGCCTGTCCCCTCAGTGAGCGGGGACACCAGCTAGTTGTGCTAAGTAGCCGGCCTGGAGCCAAGCGCTGAGTTCCTTTTTATTCTCCATTTCACTTTCAGTAGGCCAATAGCCGCATTTTGTTCCGTTGGTGTGCCTGTAAATCAACTAAAATATACTTCTTGTAAGGAAGTCCCAGGACTTACAAACACCTCCATCTAGGGTGTGGAGGCAGGTACCCAAGTCAGTGTTCCGGCTTTCACGTTCTTCCGTCTGAAGATCACAAGGACTGAAGAATCTGTTCTCAAAGGGCAAGACTCTTACGCCCTCAGCTCTGTGGCTGGCCCTTCACTGTTTGGAGCAGGAGGGTTGTTATCTGTACTCCTCCCAGTGTAGAAAAGCCAAAGGGCTCCCTCTCTTTCATCTGACAGATATCTTTGGAGGACCCACTATGTCCGGGTTACAGTCATCTCTGATGCATCACTGAACACAAGGGTAAAATCTCTGTCCTCTTCACACTTACATTCTCGTGGACGGAGACACTAAATTGCAAAGATGGCACATGAGTAACTCTATAGAATGTCACAAGGACAATGGAAAACTACAAATAAAGCAGAGTCACAGGGTAAGAGGAGAAGAAGAAATATAGAAAGCAAAAATATGCTGAAGAATTGCATGTTTATATCATGCTTTTTGCAATCAAGAGCATTGCTTCATTAAAACAATATTATAAATAATGGAAAGTGTCAGAAAAGACAGTTTTTCCAAGGATATATTGGAGCCAGCCATGCACAGTGAGTGAGTTGTTAAACACAGCGATTGGTGAAAATGAAACTGTGAAACCTTAAAATTAAATAAGTTATGTTAAAGATGGAAATAATAAATGAACACTTAAAACTTCTTAATTATTCTAGTACATTTTACTATTACTTATGATTTTGAGGTTTTTTACGTCTATTGACTGTATGGCGGGAAAACTACACATCAATGCCTTCTGCCCATCTCTTCCCAACTCCACGATCAGTGATGTCATGTTGGTAGATAGAAATTGGTTGCGGCAGGAGAATTTCACCATGGAAATTGGCAGACGCTACAGGTCAGGGCCTTCCTCTCACCCCTGAGAGCTGGCGGCTGTTCAACCCCTTCCAGCCCACCACTGAACTTACCCCTCATTTATTTTCCAGTACGAGAGTGAGCACTTGTCATATCGTGGGTCTGGAAGCCAGAGGACGTCTGATCCATCGAGTATAAAGAGATGGAGTCGGCGGAAGGACCACACAGTGGAAGGACGGCAGGGCGGCGTGGATGCGTTCTGAGCCAGGTGCTGGCCTGCCCATGCTTTCTTCTTGTCACCATGCCCCGTGTTTTAGACAACCTCCCACCCTGGCCCTCCACTCTCCCGGCCTTTGGGTGACCTGAAGCCAGTTGGTCAGCCTCAAATTCTTTCAGCTCCAAAATGACCAACATATCCCATAGAAGCCCTGGCCCAGGAGTTCAGCCTGCCTCCTCTTTGGGGGAGCCTGGGACACGGGGACTCCAGCTTGCAGGGCTGAGAGCAGAAGGCAGACGCTTCCTTGGAGCTGCCACGGGAAGTGAGGCCCATGCAGGTGGCTGTGTGTCCCCTGGTCTCGACGTCCTCCACGCCGCAGAAGGGGTTCTTTGAAAGCTCCTGACCTCCTTACAGTAACATCAGGCAACAGAGAAGCCTCAGAGCTGCTCAGAGGACACACTCCCGATTTGGGTGGGGCTCCCACAGGTCTCCTCAGGACAGCGCAGGCAGGCGGCAGAGTGGGGTGCTAGAGGCAGGGAACTGGGGTGGGGGAGGGGCAACCGAGAAAACCTGCAGCACTGAAAAAACTGACGTTGCCGCCTCAGGCTGCACCTATTTCCCAGTAATACTGTCTGGGAGGAGATTAACTTACTTACTTAATTTAACTGCAATTACAAAATTGTGCTCAGCTTGGAAAACCAGTGACAACTTTTACAGAACTAGAGAGAAGTTTGTAAATAAAGATTTACAATTCATTCATTCACCTCTCTCTTCATTCATTCATTCATTCGTTCTCAGTTCCATGTGCTGACTGAAAGGATGTTGAGAAAAGAAGATTCAGAGTTGTCAGTAAAACTGCAGTTATTCGCTACCTGGGTTGTTAGGTTTGGTGTCTTCTTTATAATCAGTTTCAATTATAAATAATAATTCTACTCTTCAGAGGAAGGCATCTTTAATTGTCCCGTTTATTTATGACAGCCTCTGCCTAACCCTGCACAAAATCCAAGGGGCGTCCAGAGCTGCTGCACCCAGTGTGGCCGCGCGCGTGTGTGTTTGTGTGTGCCCAGGTGTGGAAGGACAAGGGGAGACTGCGGAGCCCCGTGCAGTACCTGGTTGCCAAGGCCCTTGGGCAGGTGCTGCAGAGAAGGACGGCGACTGCCTTACCTGCAGAAAGGGCGTGCGTCCTGCGGACGTGGCCTGCTCCGTCTGTGCCTTGCCTGACGGGCAGGGCTGCTCTGGCATTTCTTTCTCTAGCTCTAAACAGTGGCCAGAGGCAGGGAGGCTGGGGTTTGGGAAGGGGTGCAGAGGAGGGAGTGTGCACGGAGACCGGAAGCCTTCATGGCTCTCCGTGGGCTTTGGGATCCTCCCAGGTGAAGGTCAGAGGCAGGTGAGGTTGAGAGCCACTGGATGCGATTCACTTTCCCTCCTCAGTCTGGTCTCCACTTCCACCGTGGGCTCAAGAGAAAGAGTCACTGTTGGACAATCTGGGGGTTTTGTTATTCCTTACTTTTTTAAAAAAAATACTTCGCTTGTGTCATGATAACCTAAGCAGTTATCAAATATAACTTAATTCTCAAAACAGCCTTACGGGGAAGGCACTATTGTTTCCATTTTACAGATGAGAAAACCAAGGTGCTCTGTTGCTCTATGATTTATTTTATATTTATTACCTCAAGCACAGTTTTATAAAATAGATGGCAATGCTGTTGCAGTTGTGTGTTTTTTTCTATTAAAAAGCATGCCATTTAATTTAACTATAGAACTTCAAATGTATCTGTATTGAAATAAAAATGTAAAGCGTCAGAAAGCATTCTTTTGTACTGCTGGTGTTAATTTGCTAATTTGCACTTTAGATAAAGAAGTATTTATGTAATGCCTTTGACCAGTATTCCTGCTATATTACAGAGATTAAAAATGCTTTGGACACTTACATAGAAACACAAATAAACCTATCCATATTTAATGTCTCCATTTATTCAACATCCATTTGCTGAACACTTAGGGATAATTATATTTGTTGCTTGCATGATGCCAAAAGCTGGGCTGATGTCTGGGGGGTAGTGAGGCGACTATCAGCTGCCCTCAAAGACCCTAGGCTCTGGTGGATGAGACGACACATAAAGAAATAAAACTGCAGTGGAATGTTAAAAGGTGCTAAGAAAGAAGACTGCGTGGTTGTTGTGGGCTCACCACAGGGAGAGAAGTCTTGGGCGCATGTCAGGGAAACTCCTGAAAGGAAAGGAAGGAGACGAGCCCTCTTTTCTCCTAGGCAAGCCGGCTTTCTCAGCGGGTGGCACCTGCTTCCCCCACCAGCTCCAAGGAAAGGTGGTCTGTAAATTGCTAACCCTTGGACGTGGTGATTAACCAAACACAGCCTCTGAAAATACTGCCTTTTAAAAGCACATGCTCACAGCATCGTTCAGCTGAAAATGTCGGCTCTCTTCTTTCATTTGAACTGGAAAAGGACTTAGCATATCTTCAAATCTATTGTATTTGTTATATACCAGAGCAGTCTTTTTTCTTAATCTCTTTTAATCTCTTTCTAAATGACCCCACTCCCTTAATCTCTAGGAGGCAGTGCCCTCCCTGGCTTTGCCAACCAGTCACCGGTAATTTCTTTTTCTGGATTCTTGTGCACAGATTTCCACTTTGCCTCTTCATGGAAAAAAGGGAAAGCAATGATCCTAAAGTGTATCACCAAGTTTAAATCACATTATTTTACATAATGAAATTTTGCTTAAAACTGGACATGTTGCATTATAAGTTCTTTGACACATTTGGGTACTTTTGAAATGTACAACTAGACATAGTTATTATTTAAAGTTTTACAAAGCCTCCAAATTGTGGACAGAACAGCAAAAAGTTGTTTTGATATAGGAGTCAGCCATTTACTTTATGTGTCCCCTTCAGGTTGTTTCGGGTTATTTGCAGTAAAAGAGCTGACGAAGCTAGAGAAGCCTATAAATGTTTAATTACAGTTTCACAGGCCTTGGTGAGAGGCTCACCATTTCTTACTGGGTTACTCACTTGAATTGGGGGCTCCCTCTCTTTGCTAAAATAAGTCATGCCAGGTTGTGATTTAAGAAAAAAAATCTGAAAATCTGGCACCCAATGTGAAGGACTGCTTTTTTCCTTCTACTTTGCAACTCTGACTAATCCTAAAAAAAGGCTCCCTGAATTTTTTCTAGGATAATATTATGTAGTCTACAATATTAGTATGTCTTATTGTAACTGGACCTCAAAATCATCGTTATCTTATTTCTTTTTAGAAAACATTACTGTGCTTTTTCTCAGAATTCAGTGGGGCTGTGACAGAAGTTTGCAAAATAACCAATATCCCTTAAATTGTGGTGAAGAAAAATGGCAGTTAACATGCAGTGACATGGGAAACTTAGGTCACACGACTTCATTGAGGGCATCAGAGCACGAGATTTTAATGGCATATTGTTTCAAGGACAGAAAAGCACAATGATATTCTTTCTATAGAAACACTAGCGATGGAAAATCAGTGCAGAGGACTTCTCCATGGTGTAAACACTTGATATTCAACGAACTTACAATCTCTCCTAAAGATACTAAAAGCTAGTGGACTATTGCTCTGATTTTAAAAAGATACATTTCAAATCCAAATAGCGGGAAGAATTCCTTTTCTTGTTTTAAAAAATCTAAACACCAAAGCCTAAATTAGTCACCTAATCCATCAAGCATATACACAATAATATGTACTCTAACAGGTGTGCCTGAAATATCTACATTAAAAATAGTTTGAAATATTTTTTTTAATATATTCATGAATATACCTGGGTTTAAAAATTTTGACAGGGTTTTTAATAAGTCTAAATTTCAATTATTATTCATTGTGTCTGTGATGTGGCTATACAAGTATTAAAAACACTTTATTCTTTCAACAAGTCTGGGTGGTTCTTGTCCATGTGTACTTCCTTATTATTTGGGGCAGTGGCAATTTTTTTCCCCTAAAGATCAGGTACAGATATACTGTAAAGGAGTTCATGTTTAAATTTCTGGTTTTGTGGTATTTGAAATGGGCTATCATTAACTATAATTAAAAATATAAGAAATAAGAAGTTTGGTTCTCAGCCTTTGCCTACATTCCAGCCTTACTGCACTGCAGTCTTATTTGGAATTGAGGATGTAATACTTTCAGAAATATTGCCATTATAATATTGTATTTTCATATTATTTTTACATATTCATTTTAAACATTTTTTTGCAGCTATGTTCTCCCAGGAAAAAGCAGAAGGATTAAAATTGCTCCTCTCCTTATCTGCAGGGGAAACTCACTTCTGGCAGTGAGTGCTAAGCAGGGCTGCAGAGAACATACACTTTCCATCACAAATACTTACAGCCCCACCCCGTAGGTACAAATATGCAAATACAGATTTAACCGGGTGTGCTTTCCACAATAGTGTGAGAAAGTAGTCTGAATAGGTATCTTGATTAGGATCAAAATATAGGACACCTCATAGCCATGAAGCAAGAAGTTATACCCCTCAGTCAGTTTATAACACATGGCCTTGTTCTATAAAAAGCTATTTAAATATTTAACATTTTAAATATTTAGCTTACATCTACTATATAATTTTTGTAGCCTATATTTTTTGATATTGCATTATTTCTTGTTTTGAATTTTCATATTTTTAAAGCACTAACTGTTCCCCCTTAAATTTTTTTTTCCAAGAAAATGAAAAATAACTTCTTTATCTTCTCTAAAAACATCTTGTTAAAAACTGACTACAGCAAGCTTAAGGTAGAGGGTAGTTCAGAAGATAAGAATAATAAAGAAAATAAATGTTATAATAAAATGTCCACCAAATGGCACTTTTGTAAGAAGTATGCTTTCAAAAATAAAGTATTATTCCATTTTAACCTATGAAAAAAAAATACTGGGCATTCATTTTTATGTAATGAAAGAGATAAGCTCCTGGTATCTTAATTCTATTTTTGCAATGCTTGCTGATGCCATTAATTCCTGCTGCTACCTTTATTTGTGATTATTTAGCAAACAGTTACTAATACCTATTCTAGAAATCATTCATGCAGATACCCACAATGGATCATAAAATATGAGGGTAAAAACAAATACTAATAGTGTGTTGTTGTTTTTTTCCTCTATGAATCTATTTTTTTTCCTCCACATTTTAGAAAGGTGATTTTCATAGACCTATTAATTCAGGAAACTTTTTAACCTGTTTTAAAATAGTCCGTCCAACAATGTAGACACAAAGCACAGTATGAATATAAATTATTTGTCAACATATGGTAACAGAGGGCGTTGACCACGGAAAAGTCTGAACAAAGAGCAGGCATTGCCAGTGGTGATGAAGTCCTCAAATGGAAGTTCCATGGCGGCTGCAAGAACTTGCTTGCAGGTTCTGGGGCGACAGCACTTAGTAAAGCGAGGGACAGCTGCACCAATTCTACATAATTAGTCAAGGTCAGACACTGCAAATGGAGGACATTCACCATTTGTCAGGAGAACAATGGCAGGAGACCCAAGCATTCTCAACTGGGAATGACTGTGAGAGGGGCTCATTGAATATGGGGTGGAATGGTGCCTGCCCTTTTTTGTGCTCACTGGAAGGGGGGCAGCCACTCAGAACAATTCAAATGTTAGCACTAGCAAGGATAACCAATGTCACAAAACACAATCTTGTTTTAACTACCAGAAGCATATGTTCATTGACACAGAGTACTGTTGGTGACACTTGAAGAAAACAGTGAAAGCAGAAACCAGGGAACAAATGTATTTTTTAAAATGTGCTTGGGATTTCATGTTTCCTTCCTCCATTCAATGGTATAATCGTTTACGTTACCAATTGATACAATGTAATCCTCTAAATAAACAGATGATTACTTCCAAATGAAGTGAAGCACTTTGGAATTAAGAAAAAACATCATCTATACAGAAGGAATTGCTTTTGCCTTCATGATGCTTAAAGAAATGCTGTATTTCAATAAAGGAAAGTTAAAAGTGGATTCCAACGGTCTAATGAAATGCCTTAAAGAAATAGATATGTTAGACTTGCTAAGGAAGCCTAATCTACCCAACAATGATGTATATAAAGCAATTTTGGAGAGCCAGAAAGTCTGCAACTAGTTTTAAGAGAAAGAGGACATTAGTTTTGAATTCAGATCCACGAAGGTTTGGGAAGTGAAATTTTAAGAAGACTGCACCCTATCTGGTAAAGCTGAAACTTTTATTTTCCCTCTTTTCTGCCTTTGTAACCCTGTTTCAGGACAGAGAAAGAGTCCTCAGCCTGAGTCAGGGTGCGCCCTGGAGGACACCGCGTTCCCAAGTCCTTTCTCTCTCCCTTGCCCAGAGCGGCCCTTTCCGGGTGAGGGGGGATGCGGAACCGGCTGGCACAGAGGGGCCGCCGGCTGCGTCCTGCAGTGACTTCTCATTAGCGCGCTCTCCCTGATCACATTTTCCAGGTGACACTCTTTCCTTTGGACTCCAGGCCCTCATTAGTGTCTCATTATGAAGTCTTCCCACATATCAGATGTGATTCAGCCCCTGCACTTTGCGACAGAATTTCTACCTGCAGAGGGGGGGAAAAATTACTTTTTAACTATGAATTTGGATGGCTCACACACACACACAAACACAAACCCACAAAACCTGTTAGAAATGACAGTGTGCTTTGCATTTGCAGATGCCATCGGGAAGAGGGAGATGGTTTGCCACCTTTCAATTATACATCCTTATAATAGAAATTCATCATCTTATTGTTTACAAAGCAATACATTTCTCATTAGCCTTTTATCACATTTTAATTTTTGAATGAATAAATCAGAATAAGAAGAAATGGTTCCATGAAATCCTCCCCCATTACTGACAGCAAAGCAGAAAGGAATACACATTACACATAAATTTCTAATTTTTATAGGATGAAACTGCACACATTTATATAACACTTCATATCTGCATTGTATGCACCCAGATATGTGAACACACACACACGAGCTTGGATCATCTGCCTCTTCCATCATTCTAGCTTCAAGAACACTCCCCAGCTCTCTCTCATCCCTACATATAAAGAAAAAAAGTGACATCTCTGATATTAGAACCATTTCCCCCATAGTCTTCATTTCTACGTCTCTCTTGTATTCTCCTGAGAAAATGATAAAATCCAGTGTGTAATTTAGGCACTTCTCAAATACAATCATACAAACTTCACTCTCAGTAAAGTTAATAAAGATAATGACCTATTAACTTCTTTATTTCTCAGTAGTACATTTTATCCTTGGGCATGAGGCGCTGACAATTTTTTGTAACCATGGAAAATTATGTTCTTTGAAATCTCACTGGAAAATATATTCAGCAATTAAAAATGAAATCTGCTATTAAGTCAACCCATCATTGATAATATTCCCTTCTTGCATGCTTCCTCTATATTTAGGAGAAGAAACGTTGCTGTTTCTATCTAGCGGAATTGTATTTGTCGCAGCTCGTTTAAGATGTTTCTTTAGAAAAATCCTCGCGGGAGAACCCACTCTGCACCCCACCCTGTCACCACCCGCCACCTCCCAAGCGCTTGCTAGCCACTGCACTAGGTAGTTACCCAATAGCTAATCATGTTGGGGAAAATGATACACAAGCACAGCAGGCTATTGTTTCAATTTAATCTGAAAGTGGGATAAAAACTGCTAATGGGAGAATATGACTCAGCATGTTTATTACAATGTCATTATGTCTGATTATTTTTATTTCAGTCACTAACATGTGCAATTAACACAGTCCCCAAGGACTTGAAGCCAGTCCTAAATTTATTTCTGATCTTAAATGTGACTAAAATTGATTAAACTCATATGAAGAAATAATATTTATCATTAAACATTGACTAGTTATGTCTCAGACGTAGATAAATGGCAAACGGTTTTCCCAGCCAGGACTGCAATCAGACCCAACTAATTTAACCCCAACAGGCAGCCATATTCATGGAGTATTTGCCTAATTCTCCTGTTTCTCAACAGATAAAAGGCATTAGTTCCATGGGGCAGTTTACACTGAGTGGAGAGTAGGCGCAAGCATATTTCTCATAAATAGTAAAAATAACTTTACTACCAGAATACAGTCTACTTTTTGTCTTTAACTTTCTGAAGTTCAGATAAAATATATAGTACCTAATCTGTTGCTAATTACCTCACATTTCCTGTCGCTTTGCATGGTTAATTTTTGGCTTCACTGCAATACACCAGAAAAATAACCCAAAAGTGTATTGGATAAATTATTCTGGACATGGAGGATACTGTGCTTTTGTGTTGTTCTTAAACTAGAAAATGGCTTGAAATTGCTCCCCCTTCCCATGTAAGAATATAATGTTCTGCATATTAATTGCAGAAGGAAATGGGATTTAAGAGGGAAACTGGTTCAGCTGGGTTAAAGCTTGTTTTAGAAGCTTAAAATATTATTTTTAAAAATCTGTGAAAGTCTGTGGATCTGCAAAGGAGCTACATGGCTTTAAGATTTCCCCTTTTTCTCGAAAAGTAACTGTTTTCAAGTATCTCAAAACTGTAAGGATTGTCATTAATTTTCTATAAAGTTACTTCTTGACGGTGAATTTTCATAACGGCCAGGGTGGACCTGATGGGATGCTCGTACCTGAAGTGCTCCATATGTCTCAGAAAGGGCCGACACTGTGGGCTGGGAGAATTCTGGGGAAATCTTGCAGAGTGACGCCACAGTGCAGAAGACCCTGGACCAGCAGCAGGCAGACTGGGGGTTTTCCTTTTGGGGCTTAACTTTAGCCTCCAGTAGCCCAGCAGCCCACGTGTCAGCGAGAGTTTATGGCTCCTGCTTTTTTCTAAACACTCGCCTTTTCTTTATGCAAAGCACTGCCCACTCATGTGACTGAAGACGCCCCTTCGGCTCACAGTCCACCACAGTCCACAACTCCAGAAGGTGCAGCAGTGAGGAGGATGTGTGTTGAGAGGATAGGAAACATGTGCATTTAAAGTTTTAATTTTCTCTTCTGAAGCCTAACATGTGACTCCATTCTCTGTTGTTTCATGAGATATTTAATAAAGGAAAGGATCATTAGCATTGCATTCCCACTGCACTTAGACAATCAAATATCTTACTGTCTTCCACAATCTGAGAACAAAAGAGAAGAATGCTAACTTCATGCAAATTTTCATGAGATGCTGATTCTGAAGGAAGATTTGATAGTTTCCGTTAGGGCTCCTGCGCTATGATTTGAATTATCTTGGCACCTGACATTACTGCATACAGTTCAGAAATGCAAGCATCTGCAGAAGGAAATTGTACATCTAAGCAATGGTATTATTAGTGGCTTGAAAAATTTACATCTCCTCAGTTGATGCTGAATTTATTCTCTCTCATTTAATGCTGAGAATAGAGACCCTATACTTCCCAACAACATTCCCAAGTATTATTTTGGAAGATGCTCATTTATACTTGTGCCAAACTCCTAAGTTTATAAAAGATGCCCAAGAAAAACAGAAGGAAAAAGGAAAGAAAAAACAAAACAAAAACTTTTAATAGAAATTGTCACTCGGAGTACTGACCCTCGGTACAAAATTTAGAAAAGGCCCCTTTTCAAACAGCTGCCTAGAATGGTCCAAGAGCTCCCTCTACTCGCTCCAAGTGGGAAATATGAGCCATAACAGCACAAGTCTGGAGAGGTTCCTTGTTCTAAAAGCAGGTCTCAACAGCACTGGAGTCCAGCCTGAGTCGGGGAAACTCTCCCATAAATGCTGCTGGAGTGAAACCTGTCCCAAGTTTCTCTTCATTAGCTTCCATGAGGGTTCTTGCCAGAGGTAGCAATTAAAGAGGGCAATTTTATGGTGTTATTACTGCAAGGAGTATTCAAAGGTGGCTCCATTCGTCACGCCTTATTAGCAAAATCATGGAAAATATTACAATAACTATAAAACCTAACCTCAAAAAAGAAAACTGTCAGCCAAATTGATTTAACTTTCCTACATCCCACTTTGCACCAGTTCCTTCCAGTTGGAAAGAGAAGGGGCTGTTGTGAAGATTTGCCTTTTCTGGGTCGTGAAGACACCTGACTATTTCATGGCAGTGTGGTTCAAATTCTTTATGATTCGGACGCCTTCTTTATTTCCTAAAATGTGTTTTTTAGGAACGCACCCTTACTCAGGTGATCAAATGCCTCCTGTAATCCTAAGTTTACCATGAAGTTCTAGTGTGGAAAGCATGGTGTGGTTTTAGATGCAGACAAATACATTCAGACACACACACACAGACACGCACGTGTGCATGCACACATGCCACAACCTTCCTTGGGGTACTGAAGTTCACAAGTGCAAAGGAGCTTGTGTTTTCCTTATTAAAATGACATAATTTATGGAAGGATTGATTGATAGAAAGAGAGATAGATGTGAAGGTAGATAAATATAGAAACAGATAGATGCTATTCAAAATTTTCCATGTCATACTTGCCCCACATAAAGAGGGCTATGTACTTGCTTTATTAAAAAAATGAATTGACTGCATTAATTTAGATATTTAACATATCCAAATCAGGTTTTGTCAGGAAAAATGAGTATACATATAATAATTACTAGTTAAAACCATTCTTATCATTTGAAATCCTTTGCCCATGGTATGTCATGCCACTAATCCACCTCAGTGTAGTTTAGATTTCACTTTGAGTCACACTCATGGTGAAAAATGTGGTTTCTTTCCTCCACCCATCCATGGAACCTTCCTGAGCACTTGCTGTGTGCTTGGGCTGCAGGTCTGGGAAGCACGTCCCGGAATGAAACATCAGCCCCACCTGCCCCCGGCTACACCTGTGAGGACCACGGGGGAGAGAGAGTGCTGCAGGGGAGAGAGATGAGGGTGCAGGCCCAACAGAGGCAGCTCCCAGAGTTGTGTCTCCATTTGCCTCGCACGAGCCAGCAGTGGCCTTGCACAAGAATATATTTTAAATGTCCAATTTCCTTGTGTGCGTATTTCAGGTATATTAGCATTAGTTAAAAGATACACAACTATTACTTAAAGTAAAAAATGCTTTTCTCCCATAGAGTATAATACTTTCTCATTTCCACCTCCCCTTACAGACACACACATACAGCACACGCATACTCAATGTGAGACAGCCATTTATCAAATTAAAATAAAAACAAATTATGTAGGACCCACAGTATATTAACAGAAAAACACCCTTGTAAAGATATGTATTAGGACCACATCTTTAGAATGTGTGTTGATATAGAGTTAAACCAGACCTATTTAGTCCTCACTCAGTGTAAATTGTCGGTAGCTCCGTGGGACTGACACAATGCATTGCTTGTGTTTGGAAAGACAGTAGTTTTCTAGGTTGATTTTTTTTCTTTTAATCTACAAGAGATGTCCATGCCTACACACTGGCAAATGGAGGCAGAATGGTGAAGAATTTTGTTCCCATCACACAACCCAGAACTTCTAATTGTGCCAATTGTCACCACATGGTATATGAGAGATAATACACATGAACCAAGAGCTGAAAAACGGGTGGCTCGTAAAAGTCACAAACAGTTTGACATCTACCATTTCAGAGCAGGTGCAACCTGATGCCTGGAGGTGAAAGCAGCACAGCACAGCCTGTGGCCCAGTCCCTCAGCCTTCCAATCTTTTTGAACTGGGTCGACATGAGCTCCGGGATAGCAGAGGGTAGATTAACAAGCAGTGACAGGTGGGTGGCACAACAAAATCTGGGCATTCCTTAGCTCCTAATCAAACAAGTATGCCTACCAGAGCTCCCAAGCAGAACGTGTGCTGACCTGAAGAAGAATCCTTCTAGCTTTTCTCTCCCCAGGTAGAAGATGTAGGCGGAGAGCAAACCTCCACGACTTGGTCGTTGCTCGGATTTTCCCGAAGATATGGACATTGACAGGAGGTTGTTTTGCACTGTGATGGGAATATATAAGCTTCCATTTTTGCAGAGAGGACATTTTCCCATTACAAAAAATGTCCTAAAATGCACACATTTGAAGAAAATGAAAATATGCTAATTTTGGTTCTTTGCATACAAAGGGGAATCTTTTCCCACCTTGCAGGACTCATGATGCTGGTGAAATGGTGGCCTTGGGGGGCTGACCGCGTGCTCCCCGGCTCACCCGGGGTCTGGGGGCTGTGATTGTGTGGATGGACGCCGGGCGGAGGCACAGACCTGAGAATTCTGAGGCTCCAGCCCACAGCCCAGGCTCCAAACATGCTGGGAAGTACATGCGCTCCACGTGAGCAGCTAAAAGTGGATACTTCCTTAGGTGTTCACAGAGTTTAAAGTAAAATTCCCTGGTTGACTCAGGGTTAGCCTAAGATTGGCATAAACACAAAAGGGCCCGGTCTGAAGAGAGCTATTCCAGACCTCTGCCCCTTCGGAGGCTGGAAACGGGGTGCAGGGATGCAGAGCCATCTCCAGGAGCCAGGCGCTGTCTTGTCTGGCTGAATTCCCTTCGTGAAACAAGGCCCATTGGGAAAATATTGAGAATAAGTTCCTAGCTTTGTTTTTTCCCTTTTCCTATCAGCAACAATTGTGAAAAATTCTAAACCATAATCAAAATACTCTTTTACAACAAGTCGGTGAAATAAATCTGCTCGTCTGACACAAGATTTATATTGGGTAGAAATAAAGCCCCTGGCCCTCTCCATGCAGAGGAAACTGTGGGGCTGGGGAACTTTCTGGAAAATGTGAAGAATCATGTGTCTTATTTGGGGGGTGCTTACTCAAGTACCTACATTTATCATAATCATTGAGCCTATCTAAGATCTGTTCATTTTACTATATGTAAATCATACCTCGATAATTAAAAACAGCCACAATGATTTCTTTACCTATTTTAACACTAGATTAATACCTTTTTAAGTAAAGTGGCCTAAGACAGTTCTGGAATCTGGCTTAGCCGGCAGCAGCTGGGCTTTCATTTCCAGGCTTGGTGAGCATCCTCGGGTGCCCCGTGACGCGGTGGAGCCACATGTAAATAAATGACAGTGGAGGCAGCACGTCCGAACACCCACTCAGCCTGTGCACTGCAAGGTTATTTTTGTAGCCGTGTCCTGTCTTCCAGCGTGGAGTGTGATTTATGGTTCTCAGCCGCGCTTCATCATCATTGTTCTCACCTTTGTCTCCATCATAGTTAATTAAAGGGAAGGTCATTGTCACCTTATGTTTTAAACCTTCTTAACATAATATATCACCCGTGGTACACTTTAGTAAGAGGATTTGTGAAGGAATGGTGTAATAGGAAAAAAGTTTACGGCATAATCCATCCTGTTCACAATTACACTTTAGCTATTGCACATAATGAAAGTTAATAAGTAGACAAAATGAAGGGTCTGTCTTGGGATTCATGCAAGTGTTGATTAATTGGCTGAGTGATAGAATGGAACAAGGCGATACCAAGCTTTTCTAAACCGAGGCAAATGTGGTCCAAATAAACTCTGTTTAAAGGACGAATCGCCTTCCTCTTTTTGTGGCTGATTGTCACCCCCAAACAATATGAAATTAATTAAACAACTGTTTATTGAATGCCTCCCACGTGCCAGGCACAATGAGAAGCCAGGGCCATAAGGGGTGAAATAAGACACCATGCCTCTCCCAGAGGGCACCACCGTCGAGAGCTGGTGGAGACGCAAAGGAAGGACAAAGTGTTTATTCTGAATGATCACTCCTGAGGATGACAGAATTAGTTAAGATTCACAGGAATGGCTGAAATAATATTAAGTACGCCAAGCACATCGGCCAAGGAAATGTTAAATCCTTTTCCAAAGTCATTGATTTTATTTAACAAACACTTATAAAGTGCTCACCAAGAGGCAGAAATTGTTCCGAGGGGTCTCCAAACATTAAGTGAGGAAGTGCTGCTGTGATCCCTATTCGACAAATGAGGAAACTGAGGCTCAGAGGGATCAAGTACTTTACTCAAGTGTGTGTAGATGCTAAGTTGAAGAACAGAGATTTGAGCCCATGCAATCATTCTGCAGAATCTGAACATACATCCATTAAGCTATGCTCCTTTAAAAATAAGATGATTTTTAAGTTTAGAAAATAATGACTTCAACTAAATCTCATTAAGTTAAGGTTGCCTAAGGATCTTATAGCATTCTCTATCTCCAGCAGTATTTCCTAGTCCTGCTCAATAACAGAAATTATCTAAAGTAGAGTACCCAATGACCCTGTATAGCAGTTTGCCAGTTTGATATAGTTATGAATTCCAAAAATAGATATTGGATTATGCTTGTAAACTGGTCTGGTCATCTGGGCATGATTAAGTTATGATTAGGGCATTGACTGGGCCACATCAGTAGAGCATTGAGCCCCACCCCTTGGTGGGTAGGGAATCAAAGATAAAAGACATGGCAAAGGACAGAGTTGGGGTAGTTTTGACATTGAAGTTCTGATGAGGAAGGAGAGAAGGCCCCAGGAAAAGAGACAAGCCATTCACCTGACAGTTCACAGCTGGCCTTGTGGAGGAAACAGAGGAGTTGAGCCAGAGAGAAATGCAGCCCCAGGAAGAGAGGAACCCAAGAAGCCTGAACCCTGGCAAACATCGGCAGCTGTCTTGCTCCAACACGTGGCAAGGGACTTTGGTGAAGGAAGAAACTTACGCTCTATGGCCTGGTGACTGTGGACTTCTACCCCAAATAAATACCTTTATAAAGACCAAGCAATTTCTGGTATTTTGCATCAGCACCCCTTTGGCTGGCTAATACACCTGGTAAAAGTAAATTGCTAACACAGTTAAATTTAGGACAATGTGGGGAAAAAAACACGAGAAAATGTGATTTAAAGACATTTGATATATACTACTATGCATTTTCAAAGGGAAAGAGGATATGTTGAAACTAGGATGAGGAATATCTGGAGTGAAATTTCAAAAATCAAGCACAATTTCCTGGTTACTAAGGTAGAACTCATCCATCGAGGCCATGATTCACGGTTCGCGATATCGGCAGGCCCATCTTTGATCTGTGTTTCCCAAGGGTGAAGACAGATGCAAATTCACACAATGCAAAAGAAGAATGCTGCCTAAAATGAGTCAGAGCTGGTCCCTTAAGAACTGGGCATAAGCACTGTGCCGGGCAGCACCCCGGCACCCACGCCCTTGCGCAATCCTCTCCTCTTGAATGTGGGCTGCTGACACCAGTGACTTGATTCTAGCAAACAGAGTGAGGCAGGGGTACTGGAATGTCACTTGAAAGGTAGGTTTCTCTCTCGCATGCACATCCTGATGCAGCCAGCTGCCCCACTGGCAGCTGCCCTGTGGGGAAGCCCATGAGGACAGGAATGGGGGTGGTCTTACCCCAACAGCCAGCGAGGAACTGAATGCTGCCCGCATCCAGGAATGAGCTTCCAAGTGTCCCCTGCCTCAGCCGAGGTTTCAGCAGAGGCAACAGCCCCATCAGACAGTCTTACTCTAATCTCATGAGCTTCCAGCTCTGCTGCATCCAGTTTCCTGAACCACAGAAACTGTAAGATAATTAATGTTTGTCATTTTAAACCATTAAGTTATGGGGTAATTTGTTATGCAGCAATAGATAATTTTTTTAAAATACCATTTATTCAGAAAACACTCTTAGAGTCAATGAAACTGGGAAAGATTAAAAAAAAAAAAAAAAAAAAACAAGAGGTAAGACGCAACTCTGCCTTTATGGAGTTTATGTTTTAGAGATGGGCATATGAATCTATGACTCGAAGAACTTACCGATAAAAGCCTTCATCCTGCTGCCTTGGCAACACAGAGCAAAGGGTCCTCTCTAAAACTGGAAGTTCTAATAGATGGAATTGGGGTGCTTAATATTTACTAGCTTAGTTATGCTTTGCTTAGTGTCAACAGAACATAGAGGTTTGGGTGCAATATGAGTCAGTTTTCTTAACCTTATAGGTGGAGGATCAACAGAAAATTAGGAAGGACATAGGTCTTATAAATTTGGGTGGGTTCCATGTAAATCTGGAAACTCTGTAATATATCTTCTCTTCTGTTCATTTCACATTCTTTTACTCTGAATTTGACAGATAAAGAATCACATGATGAAGGACAATATAAACAGGTCTCTCTTTCACTAATAAATATTTATTTAGCACCTATATGTACTACATTCATGCAGAGATTTGTGCTGGGATATGTATGGGAAAAATCCTTGCATTTGGAGAAAAGTTTATAATAATGAAGAGAGGGGAAAGCACAATTAGTGAAAAATCTAATACTCAATGTCAGGCTTTAAGTGCTTTGCACATACTATCTAATTTAATTCTCATAGCAGTTATTATTGAAGAAACTGAAGTTTGGAGAAAATTTGAAGTTACTAATATCAACCCAAGATTCATAAATTCGTTTTACAATCAAGATCTAAATCAGTTCTAATGAATTATTTGAGTCTAAATCCCAGTGACTCCACACAGAGAGAAACAGATGAGTGAACCCACAAATGATGGCACAGTTAAGGTGCCTGCAAGGAGAAGCAGGGAGCAGGAAGGGCCTTTACACTGTGTCAAGGAGCTGATGATCTCCTGGTGTTTCCAGGAAGGGTCTGGATGGAACCTCATAAATGGTGATTTTCCAACTTTTAGGGAACACCAATTTTTTATCATTTACTATGCTCTTCCTCTAAGAATATGGGCACCAATGGAGTTTGTGCCAATTATATCATCACCCCCATGTGCTTTGCATGTATTGCAGTATTGCAGAAGCATCTGAAGATAAAACATAACGTCAATAATGTGAGTTTACTATTTCTTAATGATGGAGAATGCTGGCAAATGATCACGGCATCATTAGGGAATTTTACATTCTATGCAGGGATCACATAGACCCTGACTAACTGAATGAACGACATTGCATGAGCATGTATATCCTGACCAGATTCACCCAAAGTCGCACAGAGTGCAGGAGACTGAAATGATCCCCTTCCATTCTTCCAAACCTTTAAATGTCTGCCACATTCTAAGTCAATTGGACAAGAAAGAAAAGGCAGTCAAGAAAGGAAATAAAAGAAAACAGTAGGTGGGTTGAAATGCAGAGCACAGGTGGCTCTTGAGTGGGGCTGGGGGGAAAGAACTAGAGTCACAAAAGTGGAAACCATTACACCACCTTCTCTCTTTCTCTGCCCTCCCTCAGCCAAATGCTGTCAACTAAGGCAATGAGTGTCTCAGGACAGCTTGAAATGTTGCCAACATCTGCCCCAGACAATGCTTCCTCTGCTTAGATCTGATGCTTCCCTTGCTTCCAAACAGAAAAAACAAAGTCTGATTTTCCTTCATGCCTTGGTGCTAAAAAAAGTTGAGATCTTTTCCTTTCTCATCACTGAGTCATTGAGAAATACGAAAACTAAGATTACTTAGTAATCTTATGCAAGCTGTATGGCTTTTCCCACCTGTTCCCTGCATATACTCTAAAGTATGCTTATTGGACATCACACAAATAATCAACAAGGTAGCGCTCAGCTCCTTCATGAAGTTATCTAGATACATTTGTCTTCCAACATGAAAACTGTGTTTGACAGAAAACTAGTCATTCTTTCATATTCTCCATCTCCAACTTCCTTTTTATTTCAGTCCTGAAAAAGAATAGGTTACTGGGTATGTATCAGTTTCATTCTTGGAAAATTATTTCTACATTCCAGCAATAGGATAAAAAGAACATTTGAAGATATATTTTGAAATGCCAGTACAGTGGGATTCTCCTTCTCTTATTTGCATAGGGTATGAGAAAGATACTCACAGTAAGGGTATGTGGGTTTCCTGTCCCAGGGAATATAAATTAGCTCCATTTGATCTTGAGCAAATCAGTCCCTTGCTGGAAGGTCACTTGCTGGCCTCTGAGGAGGGGGACGGAGGGATGGCCCACAGGGTCCTTTAGGCAGACCAAGCCCTCTGGAGTTTGTACTGAGAGGCACAGTCCGTTATCCACCAGCCGCACATCCTGTACATAGTGAGCTGCACACATATCTAACACCCACCTGGTAAGGCAAGGACTCAAGGTGAATTTCACAAAGCATACAGACAAGCAACCATCAAAGAGTAAGAACTCAGTAATGATTCTTGTCATTTCTGCTTTTAAAATTCTATGATCATGATTTACATGACTATTGTTCTATCCTAGTAATTCCTGAATTTCTAAGAAAAGGGAAAATGTTATACCTGGGAAGCTGGGAAATAAGAAAGAACAAAGAGAGGGATTGTGGGAAGATGGTGATGGAGTAAAGCAGAGCTGAATGCTCTCACAAAAACAAAGGAGAAAGAGCCAAAAGCTTTCTGAGGGACCTGCTTTGGGGGGCAGCAGACCAGGACAGTGCTACACAACTCCCAGGAGGGTGAGGGTCAGACGAAGAAGCCAAAACAAAAAAAAACGTGAGTTACCAAGCCTCCGTGGTGGCTGAGAAGGGCTCCACTCCCCTACCTCCAAGATATTAAGCTGGGGTAAAACACCTGTTTCACTGCAGCTGACTGAGACGGGAACAGACATCTTCCTTCTTGGCAGCTGTTCCAAGGGAAAAGGGAGGGGAGGTCAGGGTGCTTTTGGTCAATGAATTCGGCCAGCAGATCTCATTTTGAATTTCCAATCTGGAGATTCAACACAGGAACACAGGAAACCCAAGACTGAAACAACTCTGTGGAAAGGTGCACTGACTAGCACCATCTGTTGACTGGTCTGGAAATTGCATGGACAAAAACTGTTCTCTGTGCCCTCTGTATCCAGCCCTTGGAAGAATCTGTGTCCCACTAGTGAGTCCTTGGCTGATTTTGAAAACTTAAGCTGGGCAATTTTAAAGACTGAGAATAAGTTGAACCAAATACCACACAAGAGTTGTGGTAAAAAATCAATAGGCAAAAGAGAGAAATTAGCCATCAGAGTAAATTAACCAACATATTTAGATGCCTAGACATCAGCAAAAAATTACAAGTCATACTAGGAAACAGGATGAGATGGCCCAGCCAAAAGAACAAACCAAATATCCTGAAGTTACAGGATTTAAGACAATTAATCAGTGATAATCACACAGCTCTCCTAAGTCACTTGAAAGAATTTA
>JAQZBX010035584.1:0-24536 GCA_029593785.1 Cabassous unicinctus
TGGAGTCAAGGGAAGCTTGCTACTCTGGAGGGGCACAAGCCTGCTCAGAGCTAGGACAGTAGCAGCAAGTCAGCCTCCATCCCACATCAACTCGACTCTGAGAATGGCGAGGTCTGGCCAGTGCAGGAAATGTGTATGTGGGGAGGGGGACATGGGTGTTTAAATGTAAGTGTGTGAGAGTGAATGTGTGTATGTGAGTGTGGAGGCATGGGTGTGAAAGAGTGTGAGTGTATAAGAAGTGTGTGAGAGTGCATGTGTGAGTGTGAGAATGTGTGGGAGTGTGTTTGAGAGTGTGTGTACACATGTGAGTGTGTGTGGGAGTGTGGGAACATATGTGTGGGTGGGTGTGAGAGTGTATAAGTGTGCAAATGTGTTTAAGCATGTGTGTGCATGTTTGCACATGCATACATGCGTGGATGATTTCCAGGGCTAGGCAGTGTTTAAACAACTGAGGATCAGTCAGGTCTAAGTTCCTGAGGGATCAGAAGGTTCTTGCCTCTCAGACTACAAATTTTAGGCCCATAAATTTAATAAATTTTATTTTCTATGTGAAATGGATATTAGTATATGATAAATAGTGTTTCTTTGTTTTTTCCAGAAACCCAGAGCTGAACCATTCTCTCAGCCCTTTGGGGCTCTGAGGCTTGGGTTCCCTCCACTCAGCAAGGAGAGGGCGGTCCCCAGCCCACCTACCTCAGCCACTTGTCTCTTCATCTGAGCCCCCACTCCTCCCCAAATCGAGCTGTGATCACGAGGCTCCAGTCCCCAGCTCCACCACCCTTCCCCATCTTCCCAGTACTGACACTGGGAAACCCACACTGCCTTCCCAGCCCCTCCCTGCCCAGGGATCCTTCCAGTTCAGCACTTCTCATCCACAGCCCTGGCCCCCTGCAGACTTTGACTTTGACTTTGCAGGAGGCCCTGGAGTGGCTCCCACAGCCTCTCTTGGGAATGATTAACTCCTGGTTAGGCAGCACCCACTTGCTGGGTCTTTGGGGCAGATGGTCCCTGGTCTGCTGGGCAATGGGAAGCAAAGACCTGCTGGCCCTGCCCAGAGCTGCCACCCAAAGCCAGGGCCCTCGGTGCCTGACAGACCAGGAGAGCCCTTGTGGGCCAAAGGTAGAACTGGTGGCACTGGGGAGCCACAGGGTCCTGGGGAGGGGGGTCCTGGGCCCTCAGGGCATGAAAGAAGAGTGGTACCTCCCCCCACCATGGCAGGGCAGCCCAGGGAAAGGGGGCCTAGATAGAAGGCATGACCATGGTCAAGGCCAGCTGGCCATGGGCCCTCAAGCAGCAGAAACGTGCCCAGTGACCTGAGGGTGGCCAGGCAGGTGTGAGGTGGCACTGTCCCCTGCCAGCCGGGGAGACCAGATGTTCCTCTCTGGGGGCCTGGTGGGGGTTCCCTCTTGGGGCTGAGCTGTCAGAGCTGGGTCAGCAGGGTCTGATGGCACACAGCAGAGTTCTGGTATAGAAAGTGCCAGAACGTGGGCGGGCACGAAGATGGCATCAGAAGTGGGTGTGGGGAGCAGGGTTGTCTTCTCAGACCCTTGGTGCTAGCCTGGGCTCACTACGAAGAAACATAAATGGGCAGAAGGAGCACATTCCCCAGTCCCAGCCCCTCTGCCCTCCACCACTCCCAACCCCTAAACCTCCTCCAGGGTAATGGCGACACCTGCTAGTGGTCCTCCCATAGGACTTGGTGGGCCCAGGAGCCCTGGGCCCAGGACAGATGATAATGGTCAGTGTTCCTGGTATAGTCATGAAGTATCAGACACTGTTCCAAACCCCTTATGTGCTGGGGCATGCTGAGTTTTCACAACCACCTTCACAACCATCCTGGATGCTCCTCAGTCTATAGAGGCTCAGAGGAGGGGGAGCCACACTTCAGACACACGTCCATTGGCATTCAGAGCCTTGGCTTTTGTCACAGCGTGGATCTGCCTCTCACGAGGCTGGCAGAAGGCGAGAGGGCCAGACCACCCGCAAGGAGAGTGGGAGAAGGGAGCAATTGCGGTGCCAGCTACAGCCCACAGCTCTCACTCTGTGTCCACCAGGGCACCACTTCCCAGCACCTCAGTGCATCCCTGACTTCCCAGCCGAAGGGGGGTCGACTTTACCGGCCCTTGGCAGTGCCAGACAATTAACATTAGAGAATAATCGCTTCTGGCTGTGCCAGCAGCCCACTTTGGTTAATGAGATGGAGAAGGTCAGATGCTGATGCTGGGCTCACAGGGCAGGCCACAGCAGGGGATGGAGAAAAGGCTGTCAGCAAGGACCTCTGGAGCAGGGCTGCTGCACCCAAGGTCTCTCCAGGGTCCCTGGGCCTCAAGTGACAGGGAGCCTCTGCCCCGGACCCTGCAGAAGCCTCCACGTGCTGAGTCGAACCTTGGCCTTCATGCCCAGGGAGAGCGGAACAGCTTGGGTCCTGGCCATGGTCCTCCTGCCTCCACCCAGGCGTCCAGCCTGACTACCCAGGCAGGGTGGCTGCCAGAGTCGAGCAGAAGGAGCTGGCGTGGTTGTCAGTTTGGCTGGGATGCGAGGGGAGGTGCACAGAGTGGGTGGACCAGAGGTGGGAAGCCTGGGTGAGGAAATGTCCAGGGAAGAGACAGACAGGCTGAGCTAGCCCAGAGCCAGCAGGGACAGGGTGGGAGTCCCACCCAGGACTGACCACATGTGTCTTCCATCCCCAGACAGAGCTGTGACCCAGCCTCACCTGACGAGCCCACCCACCATGGCGAACCCCACTCTGAGCCCCGACTCCTCGTCCCAGGAGGCCCTATCGGCCCCCACCTGCTCCCCCACTTCAGACTCCGAGAACCTCAGCCCCGATGAGCTGGAGCTGCTGGCCAAACTCGAAGAGCAGAACCGGTGAGTTGGGGCCTGGGGTATGGGGAAGGGCCTCAGGGTGCAGTCGGGGCCCTACCCAGACATTCCTGTGTGCCCCTTCAGACTTGGAGCTGGGCCAGGCCCTGGGAAAAACAACAGCTACCACCCAACACTTGACATCTCTTTTCATCCTCCCAACCCCAAGGAAGCAGCTCTGTCCTCACTGTTCAGAGGAAGGGACTAAGGTTTAGAGACGTCAAGTATATCCGCCATTATGCACTGAGCCTTTATTGGAAGGAAGAGGCTAAAGCCTCAGGCTACAGAGTCGGGCCTTTCCACATCCCTTCTCAGGCTCTGCCCTTCCCTGGCTGTGTACCCTCAGGCAGTGTGTGAGGTACATCCTCAGAAAGTACTGGTATGGAGGTCAAATGAGCTAACAATACGCATAGTGCTTAGAATGGGAACACCCAAGATGGAAGCCTCTTCAGACTCAGAGAGGTTCAGTAGCTGGCTAAGGCCACCCAGCAGGTGTGCCACGTCTCCAGCCCTCAGTGTCCTCTGGGACCCAGGGAGGCAGGCTCAGGCTACCCAGGAAGTCATTGGTGCCCCTAGGTCAGGGCAGGGAGACGCCCGCAGCCCTGGTATACCTCCAATGGCCCTTCCTGCCCAGGCTCCTTGAAGCCGACTCCAAGTCCATGCGCTCCATGAATGGCTCCCGGCGGAACAGCGGCTCCTCACTGGTGTCCAGCTCCTCAGCCTCCTCCAACCTGAGCCACCTGGAAGAGGACACATGGATCCTGTGGGGCCGGATCGCCAACGAGTGGGAGGAGTGGCGGCGCAGAAAGGAGAAGCTGCTCAAGGTGGCGGGGGCGGCCAGACAGAGAGGCAGGGGCAGGCAGCGGGGGTGGCACCGGGTGGTCACTGACTACAGTGAGAGCCACGAGGAGGATGAGGCAGGGCCTGCCAGGGGCCAGCATGGGTGAAGGGGCAGAAGTGGAGACATGTCGGCACTTTCCAGGTGTCTTGCCAAGTGGGAGACGGGACTTCATCGGCAGGGGCTGTGCACAGAGCCTCAGCATCTCAGGTTCCCATTTGTGCTCTGCCTTGCTGTGTTCCAGAAGGATTGGGAGCAGCATGTTAAGGACTGCAGACTCTATCTGTTGTGCAGTGGCCCAGGAGAGCTCTGGGCCACAGACAAGTCAGAGGCCAGCCACCTTTCAGAGGGTGAACTGGGAGGCAGTGTGAATACTGACAGGGGCGGGGTCCAGCCCAGGCCTCCTGCTCCCCACCCCGTTCCCAGGAACTGATCCGCAAGGGCATCCCACACCACTTCCGGGCCATCGTGTGGCAGCTCCTGTGCAGCGCCACGGACATGCCAGTCAAGAACCAGTACTCCGAGCTGCTCAAGATGTCCTCCCCCTGCGAAAAGCTCATCCGCCGGGACATCGCCCGTACCTACCCGGAGCACGAGTTCTTCAAGGGCCAGGATAGCCTAGGCCAGGAGGTCCTCTTCAACGTGATGAAGGTGAGGCCAGTGGGTTCCCATCCCCCACCTCCCAGGCCTCACACCCCCGGGCCATGCATCTAGGGCCAACGCAGAGAAGCTGCTCCCAAATTTGCCGGCCACCCTGCCCTGATGCCGCATGTGTTTCCTTCCAGGCATACTCCCTGGTGGACCGGGAGGTGGGCTACTGCCAGGGCAGCGCCTTCATTGTGGGCCTACTTCTAATGCAGGTAGGTGGCCCTGACCAGGCTCAAGGTGAGGGCCAGCCCACCCCGGGCTCGGCCTCCAGGCAAGGGGATGAAAGCATGTTCCTTCCATCCAGCATCCTCCTAGCTGCTCCCTCCAGCCACCTCCTGTCTCTGACAGTCTGCGTGCCAAGCTCCAATGGCATCATAGACACAGGGCTGGGCACTTGTCCTGGCCAGGTCCTGGGCAGAGACAGAGGCTGGAGGGGCAGGCGGTCCTACTCTGTCACCTCCCAAGGTTGAACAGGGAACTTAGACTGGGGGTCTTCAATCAGCTAGTGTCACATCTATGGGTCCTGGGAGTTTTCTCCAGAGAAAAGGCTTAGGAGGGGGAGAAAAGAGACAGCCATAATGGAAAGGAAGATGTCTCCACTGAGTTGACAAGACCATGGGCTCTGGCGTAAGCCAGACCTGGGTTCAAATGCCAGTTCCGCTGTTTTCTGCTGTGTGGCCTTCAGCAGGCTACTGAAGCCTCAGGTTTTCCATCAGTAAAACCGCAGTGAAGATACTGACCTTAGAGCTCTGTGGCAAGGGTCCAGGGAGAAAGCGAAAGGTTCAACCTGGTCACCTAGCATAGCCAGTGTTCAAAAAACATAAACGGAACAGAAACAAACACCCATGCACAGCTCGCCACACTGGGGTGGAAGGGAAGCAGCAAGCACGGGCCCGCCCCACGGCCCGAACTCGCAGTCCCCGGCAGTGCCACCCCCCTGCCCCCACAGATGCCCGAGGAGGAGGCGTTCTGTGTGTTTGTGCGGCTGATGCAGGAGTACCGGCTGCGGGAGCTCTTCAAGCCCAGCATGGCCGAGCTGGGGCTCTGCATCTACCAGTTTGAGTACATGCTGCAGGTGAGTGGGGCCTATTCCACCTCTGCCGGGCCACCCTGAGCGCTCCAGGACCAAGAAGTCATACCTGTCCCCATGGGGCTGTGCAACCCTACCCCAAAAGATGCTTCAAGGGACGGGTCAGGGAGACCATCCATGAAAAGCGGGACTCCTGAGAGTGCAGGGTTCCCAAAGCCAGCTCAGGCAGAGGGGTGGGGCTGACTGTCTCCCTGTGTGAGGAGAGTTGCTCCCAGACATACCCACGGCCCCTCCCTGTCTGCTCCCAGGGGTGGTGGAAGGGAGGGAAAGCCCTGTCTGCCCATCTGCTGATGAATGGCGAGCCGCAGCCGTCTTTGTTTATAAATAGCAGCCCCACAGGGCCCTGCTACTTGCTGGCAGTCTGAGCCTGTCACAGGTGGAGTCATGAGGCGCCAGGCGGTGGAGGGAAGGGTGGCAGGAGGTGGGACCATCGCACGCCCAGGCCTGGCTCATCCGCATGCCACAGACAGGGTTTGGGGCGTGTCTGGATGCAGCAGCCCCACTCCTCAGGCCTGCGGGCCAGGGAGTTGCCATTGCTCACAGTAGCCTCTGAGTTCTGGTGAGCGGGTGGCCTGGCCTGCACTGGCGTGTCTCTGTGTCACCCCAGAGAAAAAGCTGACCCCACCCCAGTTGGGTAGCCCAGACCTGCCCTGGCAGAGTAGATGGCCCACTTGTTAACCCAGGACCCAGCCAGCTCCTGGCTCCAGGAGGAAGCCTGGGGGCAGGGGACAGACCAAGAGTCTATTCTCTCAGTACAGGACATCCAGGGGCCTGGATGCCTCAGTTTCCCCGAATGACTGCCACTCTGCATTGGTCTGCAATGCAGGCCAATAAGACAGGCCTCCATGTTTCACTTCCACGCACGTGGCATCCAGCTGGGAGCAATGGGTGGACATGGATGGGCAGCGCGGTGTTTTACATACACGAGTCACAATATGGGGTGGGCCGTGATGAACTCATCAAGGGTTGTGTGGCGGAGTGCTCCCCACCCCCAACCCCAGCTCTCTAGGGGACCTTCAGGCAGAGATGTAGCCTCTCTGAGCCTCAGAACCTCCCTCCCGGGGCATGATCCCATGAGCTGCTGCAAGTAGAGCAGTTAGGCAAGCTCCTGCCCAGGATGTGCCCCTCTTGTACCCCAGTCTGCATCCCCACTTCAGGCACCTCCAAGCTCTGGGGTGCCTCGGCCTCATCCAGACAGTGAGCCGATATCTTCCCAGGGGAGGTCAGGGAAGGCTCCCTGGAGGCAGGGACGCCGAGGTTCAGCACACCCGGGTGGAAGGGAGCCTGGTGGGCAGGGACAGCTGGACCCAAACGCCCTCCTCACAGGGCCTGGCCCCTGCTCCCCCCCACCATCACCACCCGGCAGGAGCAGCTCCCGGACCTGAACACCCACTTCCGCTCCCAAAGCTTCCACACGTCCATGTACGCCTCGTCCTGGTTCCTCACGCTCTTCCTGACCACCTTCCCGCTGCCAGTCGCCACCCGGGTCTTTGACATTTTCATGTATGAGGTGAGGACCCGACCCAGTCAAGGAGGGCCCCACATGCCCCGACCTACCCAGTCGGCTCTGGATCCAACAAGTTACACACCACACTGGAAACCATCCTGGATGGGGCTGGGGCTTGGTGAGGGGTGGAAAGCTCCCCAGGGGAGATGCTCTGCCACCTCCACATTTGCAGGGCCTGGAGATCGTGTTCCGGGTGGGCCTCGCCCTGCTGCAGGTGAACCAGACGGAGCTGATGCAGCTGGACATGGAGGGGATGTCCCAGGTGGGCAGGCAGGGGTGGGTGGGATTGCTCCACCCCCAGGGCACTTGGATGGATGAAGCCCTTAAAAGAGATGGGGGAGGCCCTGGCTTCGAGAGATGATGTTCCTGAGCATCTCTAGTCCTTTCCTTCAGCTATGTCCCCCAAGACCTCCCTGTAGGATCCAAGGTAGCCCTGAGGAGCCCACAGGCTCTGCCAAAGTCAGGGCCGGCAGCCTGTCAGCGAAGAGAGAGGAAGGCCCAGGACCAAGAAGAGTCCCCAGAACACCCCCCACCCCCGCCCCCAGCTCCAGGTCCCCCAAAGCCTGATGTGGCTGAACACCCCTGCTGGTGAATAGTAGTATTGGCCAGACCTCCAGGCTTCGGCTGTGGTCTCTGCCCCAGCAACCTGCCGGGCAGGGGCACAGGATGGGCGAGAGGTCTGGGGCAGCCTCCTACTCTGCCCTGCTTTTCTGCCTGCTGGAGAGTAGACCAGCCTGCTTCTCCCCATCTTCCCATCACGCAGGCCCCTGCCCCCTCCTGGCGTCCTCCAGCTGGTGCTCCCAGGAAGAATGCACAAAGGCCACGGTTGTATCCGCAGACATGGGCGTCTATTGTCCGCAGCTGCCAGAGGGGGCCAGCTGGGCTGGGGAGCAAGAGCCAGGCTGCCCTCGAGCAGCCACAAGCCGGGTCCACCCACAGCTTGCTGTTAACCCTTTGCTGAGGCTCAAGGGCCCTGGACGAGCAGGTGGACCACTGAGGGACTTCTTCCCCTCTGCAGGTCCTCAGCCTCCCCTGGCGCTGGCCTGGTTTGGTTTGGTGAACACAGGCTTTGGGTTGAGGGGCACACCTCCTTTGGCCCTCCTCAGTGAAGGCCTCCTGTGCTCAGACACGACCCCAGCGTCCCATCCTGCTTTGTTCCGGAAACAGAAGCCCCTGGATGCAGTTAGCTTGGGGCGGGTGGTGGTGGAGGGGGCAGCCCTTCCTTCTTCCTCAGCCTTGCCTCTCCACTTGGTCCCCAAACACCAACTGAGCGTCCACAACAGGCAACACCCCAGGCAGACTGTTCCCTCCCCTCCCAAAGCACCCAGGCCCTCCAGGGAAGCAGGAAGCAGCAGGGACTCAGGCCGGGGTCCAGGGCCACCCTGGAGCTGGTGATACCTGTGTCCCCACAGTACTTCCAGAGGGTGATCCCCCACCAGTTTGACAGCTGTCCGGACAAGCTGATCCTCAAGGCCTACCAGGTCAAGTACAACCCCAAGAAGATGAAGAGGTCAGGACTGAGTGCCCTGGGGTGCTAGCAGGGTCCTGGGTCCCCAGCAGCAGGGCACTCACCCATCAGCCCTCCCTCCCCTCTGCAGGCTGGAGAAGGAGTATGCCGTCATGAAGAGCAAGGAGATGGAGGAGCAAATTGAGATCAAGGTGAGTCCCCGAGGAGAGGTGGGCAGGATGCCATGCCCTTGGGGGTCCCTTCCCAACTTCTGGGCATTGCATGGGGCGGGAGGCCGCTAGAGGGCAGCCCTGCCCAGCACGTGCGGAGGACCAGACCATCCTTGGCCCTGGGGCGATTGTCCCTCCACCCACCTGCATCTTCACTGGTAAGGGAGACAGTCTCAATAAAGCAAGAGTATAGCGCATGCTAGAAAGCCTACTATAAAGCACACTGGATAAAAACGTGCAGGGGAGGGGAGAAGGAATGACTTAGGGTGGCACTGACCTGCCGGAGAAAGTTCCAGGCTCAGGGAATAGAGGGCAAAAGACCTGAGGCAGCAGCAAGCCGGTGGACTGCAGGAATATCAAGAAGGCCACAATGGGGAGAGCTCCCGGGGCTGGGGACAGTGATGAGAGCCCAGGTAGGCTGGGGCCAGACGTCAGGGAATGCACCCAGGCCTCAGTAGGGCATGGTCCAATGGTAACCCCTGGTTCCCCTGGCACCTGCTCCCCTAGCCTGTCTGGGGCTCCCCTGAGCCCAGGCTCCCCGCTCTCCTTCCTTCCACTTTCAGCCCTCCATACCTGACTCTGGTTCTTCACCCAACAAGCATTTATCAAAACCCTGCTATGTGCCAGAGTCACAGCAGAGCCTGAGGGACCCCAAGTCCATTGAGGGGAACAGCCACAAACACAAACCCCAACACAGCCTGGCTTTGTCCTCTTCCGAGACAGAGACACACATGGCTTGGACTGAGGTCCAACAGCCTGGGTTGGAAACCCCAACCCAAGCATGCACCAGCTGTGTGCCCTGGGCAGATGAATTCACCTCTCTGAGCCTTCTGTCAATTATGTGAATTTGACTCCCTGAGCACCCTTCTGTAAAATACGGGTGATACTGGCTCTGCTGTTCACATTTGTATTATCCTCACCATCATCATCCCAACTCCCTAGAAAAAAGGCAGGGGGAGAAGCAAGATTAGAATCCAGGTCGCTGCCCGCCCAGACCCGAGGGGGAAGGAGGTTATTATTGCCCTGACCCTGTTTTAGAAATCCCAGAAAGAGTCATGGGTCCTGAGGTTTTGAGCATCTCCCTTTCTCAGTAAGGGCAGCCTGTGTGATACACCGATCCAAACATGTATGTCTTACTCACGTACAGACAAGGGCCTGCAGCTGTCTGGTGGCCATGGGGGCCTAGCAGTTGGCAAAGAGGTAGAAGACCCTCTGGCCCCAGGCCCAGCCTGGGAATTTCCCATAGAGGAAACTGAGAGCCCCATGGGTTCTTGCTCGCTCTTTCGTTTTCCCTTTGGAGGAAGCAGGAGAGAGGCAAGGGGGCAGTCAGGTACCACCAACTCCCCCAAGGATGGTTCTGCTTGGTGCAGTGGCAGGTGAGGCCAGAGGGAAGTCAAAGCAACCCAGGGTCAGGAGTCAGGCCTCTGGATCGCTCTGAGGGACAGAGACCTGTGCCTTAAGTGGCTCTCACCCAGGTGAGCTGGAAGGCACGGGGAAGGTCCTGCCCCACTCTGACTCAGTTTCCCCACCCATAAACTGAGACAATAATCATCAGATCTGCGATTCTCTCTGACCGCAGTTGCTTCCTGGGCATGTTCTTGGCATCTCCATCACCTTTTTTCCCAGGCCATTTTCTGTGTGACCCACGGGGAGGCAAGATTCTCACTAATATGCTGATCCAAACTAGTTTTCTCTATCTACTTCTTACTGGGTATGTAAGCAGAGACTAGATAGAAGGCATCTGTAAACCTCATCTGCTTCCACAAACTTCATAGAGTAACCTAAACCCACAAATACCTAACGAGAATCCATCAGCACCGAATGGAAGGCAAAAGCCAGAGACTGTCTGCAAAACCCCACCTGGGCCAAGTCACAACTTCGGCAGTTCACAGAAATTCCTTGTCGAGCTGAAGGAAGCATGCATGTTCAGCAAGACCCTTGCCTCGCCCCTGGACCCAAATTCTGAGGGGAGTTCGTCCTCAGATTTTTAACCTGGGGGCTTAGAGTCAAGCAATGGGGTAGGGTTGGGCTGGGGGCTGTCCAATAGCAGCCGCACCCAAACACGGAGGCATTTGCCCTAGGATGGGTGTCCCGTGGGCCCTTCACAGGCCCAAGCCTAGGTGCTGACCACCCCCCCAATACTGCCCATGGACGCAGATGCCAGCAAAGCAGTAGAATAGCCGCAAAAGGCATTCACATTATTTTTACTGAACCAAAGGTGGTTTAAAAGAAGAAAGTATTGGGCCATTCTGAGCAGGAATTGGCCCGTGTGTTTTCTGAAATCACCAAGCCAGAACATAACGTACATAGGACACCAGCTCAACTCCAGCTCCCTTGACACCTGTCCTGCCTGGCGGTGGCAGGTAAATGGGGGGAAGGGCTCTCACGTGCTCTCCTCCTCCCCATACACCCCGCCCCCAGAGGCTTCGAACAGAGAACCGGCTCCTGAAACAACGGATTGAGACCCTGGAGAAGGTGAGGGGCGCAGCCGCCAGTCTGGGCCACAGAATCCTCCTCGGGGCCCGTGCAGGAGCCAGCAGCCAGAGGGCACCCACAGGCTCCTGGGAGCACAGCAGAAATCCCATGGGCCCCACCGAGATTTGGCTGGAGAGACTTCCCTTGTGCTGCGATCCTGGCACACTGTGATTACCCCCGGGCCCAGGGTTCCTCACAACCCAGCTGACTGCCAATGCCATCACCCAGCCCCCTGCCACTTGGCAGAACAGCAGCTCTTGGGCAACAAGGCACCCCACCCTGTCATTTGGAAGTCTGACCCTCAAAAAAAAAAAAAGAAAGAAAAAAGGCCAAGTGGAGGAGGAGGGGCAGCAGCATGGCCACCAGCCCCATCGGGTGCGGGGAGGGGAGGGGAGTGTGGCCTTGCCCTGGGACCCCAACTTTTGAAAGATGAGGGTTGAGGTGGGGCAGCCAGAGCCCCCATTGCCTGCTCCTCTCTCCCTCCCAGGACACCCAGCCGACTTCCCTTTGGCCCTCTGTGACCACAGGGGGTCAAGTTGTCCACAGGATTTCATGGCCCTTTGCCCAAAGCCCAGGGTCTGACCTAGACTCTTGCTCGGCCTGAAAATTAAAACACACCCCCTCCCCAGGCCAGCACTGCCACCCACAGTCCCACCCTCCCAGGACGGCTCCTCCAGGCCCGTTTGCAGTGTTCCAGGCACTGAGTCCCCCCAGCCCCTGGCGCCTCACCCCTGCCCCCCAGGGTGGGACCCACGGGTTTCCCAGCCCTCAGGCCCCTCCTCAGCCACAGGCGTCCCGATCTCCGCACTCGCGCAGACCCTCTCCAGGACGGAACTGCCTCTGGCTTTGGTCTTTCTCCCGGTCCTCTCCTGCTGGTTCTCTGGCCTCCACTCCTCTCTCCCCTGCTTTTAGAGATAGCCCACTGCGTCAGTGACAAGTGGTTCTTGTCTGTCTCTCCCCCTCTCCTGTCCCCGCGCCTTCTGCTCTGCTCCTCCCCCTGTTGCTCGGACCCCCTCCGCCGGGTAGGAGAGCGCTGCTCTGGCTGATAGGTTAATCCAGGTACTGTAGCTTTTTATCTCCCTTTCCCATTCCTTTCCTGGTCCCTTCCCTGCACATGACAGCCAGTAACTGCCTCTTCCCTGACCGCTGCCATTCTGGGGCTGAGGGGGTAGGCCTGGCGCCGTGCATGGGGGCAGCTGGGGACTGCTTCTCAGGGGTGGCAAAGGCCGTCTTCCCAGGGGAGGGGCATGTGGAGGGTAAATGTGGGGGTGCACAGGTACAGAAAATTTTCTTCCTACAGGGGGCATAGGAAGAGGGCAAGGAGGGCTCAGGGATCCTAAGAGTATATCAACTCCAAGCCCCGGTGTATGCACTTGGCTGAGCTCTCCCACTCCACAAGCACATGCGTGCACACACGGCACACCCCCTCTGGCCCCTTCCACCCCTCTCTGTTCCCTTCTGCAAGGCCTGGCATCTTCTCTCACTCACCTGCTTCTGCTGCTGCCTCATCTTGAATGGCTTTCTCTGAAAGCTTCCACCTGCCGCCTGCTCGCTCTGAGCCTGGAATGGGGGGCCTACTGTGGGGTGTGTATGTGTGTGTGTGTGTGTGTGTGTGTGTGTGAGGGGATGAGGCTCAGGGGCAGGGGTCTTAGCCCCTGAGACTAGGACTGGAGAAGGCCCCTGGGAGAGTGTCACCCCCTCCCAAGCCAGCGAGCCACCCTCACATCCCCATCCTCACCAGCGGAGCCTAGAACAAGCTGGCAGAGGTTGCCTCGACTGCGCCACCTCCCCTGGATGGAAAGGCTCATTTCTTCTCACCGGGCTGAGAGCCAGGAAGGGGAAGATGCTGTTGGAAGCCCCAGGCCTGGGGCCTCCATTCCCCACATAAGACCCGGGCAGCACTTGCGCCCAGGGCAGGTCTGCTCCTCCAGGTGTTCTGTTCCTGCTGCCCCCCAACCCAGGGCAGGCTGGCACTGTCCAGGAGCCACATCCCAGACTCAGGGGCACCCTATTCCAGGCTCAGAGCATAGGAGGCCTCGTCCCTCTCACTTCCGCCTTCTCTGGGCATCTGAGTCCAGACTCCCTTGTCCACTGGCGGCCCGAGAAAGGGCCTGGGGTCCAAGCAGAGGGTCATGGTGCCCCCTCCCCTCGCTGTGCTCAGGGACAGGTGACACGGGCACAGGAGGCTGAGGAGAACTACGTCATCAAGCGAGAGCTGGCAGTGGTGCGACAGCAGTGCAGCTCGGCGGCCGAGGACCTGCAGAAGGCACAGAGCACCATTCGGCAATTGCAGGAACAGCAGGTACCAGCTCAGCCCTGTGCCCCATAGCCTTCCATGTGCCCCTGGGAACATCTGGCTCCCATCTTGCCTGCCTCAGCCCTGAGCTCAACTCTTCCTTCCTGGGGTGAGGCGGAGGCAAAGCCTAGCAAAGCCCCGGCCTGCAGCAGCCCCAGTTGCCCCAGGCCCAGGGGGGAGTCCCGTGGTGGTCTCCATGTCCCACCATCTGCCCTGAGCCCGAGGCCACTGCCTCCCCACTACCCCAGCCTCCTCTGGAGGGCCTGAGACCCAGGCCATCCCTGCAGGGCCCCCTCCCTGGCACACTGTACAGGGCCTTGGTACATTTGACTGCTTGGGGTAGCCCTCACAACTCTCCAGGGTCTGACAGGCTGCTGGGCAGGGCAAGAGCTAGGACAAGACGACAAGGGTTCCCTCCTCCAGTGTCCAGGGCTATGTCTTCCTGGTGCCTGGGCCCCAGGATTTTGCCCACAGAAGAGGGTAGCAGCGCCCTCAGGGGCCGCTTTGGAAGCCATAGCCCAGGGTCTAGGAGGGGCAGGGGAAAGAAACCCCAAGTTTGTTTTATGGAGTCACAAACTAAGGATCCAGTGGTGGGAGGGCCCAGGAGGTAGAGCACGCCCAAAGAGTCTGCTTCTCTGGGAGGAGGCTTTTAGACCTCTTCCTTTCTGCCTTCTCCCATGAGCCACTAGTGGCTGCAGCCCCCAAGCCCAGCGTGGACCCCTGGACCCAAATTTGCAATTTGCTTGTGTAAATTAAGTTATTTTAAAAAGGCAGATGAACTAAAATATTTGGTATGAGGAAATTAAAGAATGGGATTAGCATTGAAAAAGAAAAAGGAAAAAAAAGAAGCCCAGGGGTCCATGCTCACCCACACCTCGGAGGGTTGAGGAGCAGGGAAAGAGGCTGCAGGCTCCGTGGGTCCTCTGCAATCTAGGGCTAAACCAGGCCGGGCCTGGTGGTAGGGCAGGGGTCTTGATTTGGAGAAGCCATGGGGCGTGGCCCAGCAGACAGTGGTTGGAGGAGGAAGGGTCACTCACTGAGGAAGAGCCCCCACCCTTACCTCCCAGGCTGGAGGCTCCAGCTCAGGCCTTGTGTATTAGTCAGCCAAAGGGGTGCTGATGCAAAGTACCAGAAATCTGCTGGCTTTTATAAAGGGTATTTATTTGGGGTAGAAGCTTAGAGTCACAAGGCCCCAAAGAGTCCAACTCAAGGTACCATAAGAGGTACTTTCCACCAGATGTCTGTTGCCTTGTGTTGAAGCAAGGTGGTGCCGATCTCTGCAAGAGTTCAGCCTTCCTTCTTCTTAAGGCTCTGCGGTCCCAGCTTCTTCCAATCTCAGCTGTAGGATGGTATAAGCCTTGTCTCTGAGGACGTCTTAGCTGCTCTGCTCTCTTCAGCTGCAAACCTTCAGGCTCATCTCTTCCCCAGGCCTCTGCCATGTCTATGGAGCTGTCTCTCTTCCTCTGTGTTCTTCTCTGTGTGTATACTTCTGTGTTCTTGATTGCGCATCCGTTTATATAGCCCACCAAGGGGGGCGGGGACTCAACCCCTCACACCCTAATGATGTGGTTGAATCAAAGCCATAATCTTAACATAATTCAATCAAAGGCATCTCAGCTGAATCTAATACAATCAAGCAGTATCACACCCAGAGAAACAGACCAGTTTACAAACATAATTAACATCTCTTTTTGGAATTCATAAATAATATCAAACTGCCACATCTTGACTGAGGGATCTGGGCTGATCTTTGGCTCCTGAGGTGGGGCGCACTGCAGCCTCAGGAGTAGGGGCTGAGGGTCAGCTCCATACTCACATGCAATTCGCCATCTCATGCCCTATGAGTACCAGCCACCCCTCAAGAGCCATAGTCTTTAATGGTGCTGATACCCAGCCTTGCGGCACCATGGAGCTGATGGATGCTGCTGAGGCCGGACTTGTCCCCCCAACCCCTAGAACGAGGGCCCCTTTCAGGCCAGACAGAGAGATCTGCCAGCCACTCCAAATACCAGGCACCAAGCCTCACCCTGGAACTGGAAAGGCCCAGGGCCACGTCCTCAGTTCCAAAGGGAGGCAGGAGGCAGTGGTGAGGCTGGTTGGCAGTCTGGAGTCCATCTGGGCTGAGAGAGGGCTCTGGCACCCATGGGTCCCAGAGACCTGCAGTGGTTGAGGACAGCGAGCAGGCCTGGGCAGCTAGGGAGGCCGCCAGGGAGGGGAGGGCAAAGGAGGCTGAGGCAGCCATCTGGAGATGTGGCACTGCCCTCCAGGCCACCGGGGCCCTAGAGGGGGCCATGATTCCAGCTCCAGGGGCTTCCCTCACCCACCGGCCAGAGCTTTTTCAGGCCCAGGCAGCCTCCTGAACTTCACACCTATCACTCCTGGGCGTCCACTGGGGACCTCTCAGAAGACTTCTGGGCACTGAGCAGGAGGGTGGTCCCAGCAAGCCCTTTCCCTATCCTTCCCTGCTCTGAAATGAAGGGGGCCAAGGGCAGGAGTGTGCACACACAGCGCAGAGCCCATCCCTGCACCTGGCCAGGGCTCTGCCCACCCTGCCCCACCCTGACTGCGCCAGGGAATCCATCCACCACCCCATCCCAGTGATCCTGAGGAGACTTCAGCACCCTTCAGGAGGCACCTGGGGCCGTGGAAAGCCCCCTCTATGCCACTTCCCCAAGAGAGAGGCTAGCCAGACCAGCGGCACCTGGGCCGGCACTCTCATCACCCAGAGATGGAAACCTGCCTGGGGCCCAGCCCCCTTCACTCTTACCAGGTGGCCAGAAATCACCAGGAGGGTCCTCCAAGGTTTCTCTTCGCCTCTCTCTCTGCGTGCGGCCTTGGGGTCTAGGGAGGGGAACCCCAGCCGCAGCCCTCTGCCTCCCCCAGGACAACCCGCGCCTCACCGAGGACTTCGTGACCCACCTAGAGACTGAGCTGGAGCAGTCCCGGCTGCGGGAGACAGAGACGCTGGGGGCGCTGCGGGAGATGCAGGACAAAGTTCTAGACATGGAGAAGGTGTGACTGGGTGGGCAAGTGGGAGGTCCTGGGAGAAGGGAGGTGGGGCAGACAGTCTATTGGGCAAGCTTGGGGAGTGCAGGACGAGGTCCAAGCTGTGGGAAAAGGGCAGCCAAATAGATGGGGGGTTGGGGCTGGTTCCTGGAGTCAGGGATCAGAACCCCACCCCCACCCAAGGTCAGTCCCCTTTCCTGGGAGATGTCTGCCTGCTGTGTTCTCAGCCCGACCTCCACCATTTCCTACCTGCCCTGAACCAGGCACCTCTGGGTCCTGTTCCCTCCCCTTTCCACAGCTGGGCCTCCCAGTGAGAGTCTGGGGGGATGGGAAATTGGGCACCACACCCCCAGACCCTCCCAAGCCCTGAAGATGCACATACATGGGAGGGCCCCCATGAAGCAGCACAACTCCACAAAAACACAACTGCCAGCTTTCATGAACTTCCCAGATCCTCCCATCCCACCTTGCATGTCATCCCCCTCCAGGCCCAGGGTCCAGAGAAAGGGGGAGGAGGAGCAGAGTGGGACTGGAAGGCCCCCCACTCCCAAGGAGACATCACCCAGGGGGCAGAGTGGGGTCCACCCTCTCCTATCAGCAGTCCGGGGGGCCACCATGAGCCCTGTCCCATCAGCCAGCCCAGAGCCCCTCTCTTCCCCCACATTGGAGTAAAATGTGCACCCAGTAGGCCCTGCCACCCTCCAGCACCCCCAGACCCAAGCAAGTGTTAGTGAGGACCTCGCCTGGCAAGCTGGATTTTGGTCCCAGAGGCTGGAGCACAAGTTCCCCCTCCCCAAGCCCTTGGGAAGCAAGGGCCGAGTCTAGACTGGTCTCAGCAGGTTCCCAGGGCGGAGCAGCCTGGCTTGGCCTGGAGGGTTCTGGAGGGGCTCAGAGCACAGCCTCTTCTCGTCTTCTCCGCACCTGCTTGGGGCAGGTCTTGGGTCTAGTCATGGGCCCCAAAATGGAGCCCTGAGGCTCCTGGGTGGAAAAGCACCTGCCCTCAGCCCTCCATCTCCCAGCCCCAGGCTACCTCCAGCTCAGAGAGGACCCACACTACTGGCTTTATGGGGCTTGCCCTAGGGACAAGGTGAGAGAGGAGCTGTGAATTCACCCATTTGACAGCTAATGAAATCAGGCTGGAGCCCCACGGGTCTGCACAGGAGCCTGCTTCCTCCACCCGGGGGTCTGCCCCTTCCTGGTCCCTGTGGTGTCCTCCTGTCCAGGGTGCTGCCCTCCTCCAGCCCCAGGTGGCCCAAGGTAGAGCTCAGAGGAAGCGTGGGAGCATGGGGCCTCCTGCAGACGGGGAGGTGGTGCTGCGCAGCTCCCCTGGCCTCTGACCCGCTACCTCCCCACAGAGGAACAGCTCGCTGCCGGACGAGAACAATGTGGCCCGGCTGCAGGAGGAGCTGAAGGCGCTCAAGGTGCGGGAGGGCGAGGCGGTGGCCTCAGCAAGAGAACTGAAGCTGCAGCTGCAGGAGCTCTCAGATACCTGGCAGGTGAGGGCAGCAATGCTGGAGGGAGCAGGTGAGGACGGCGGGGTGGGGGGAGGGTGCAGGCGAGGGCTACAGTGGGCTCCAGGGCAGGCAGACCGCCCTGATCCGACGCACACGGACAAGAAACGGCTTGAGCGCCTGCTTCGGTCGACCCGTGAGGCCCGCGACCGCAGCTTCTGGACTCCTGGGTGGAAGCTGATCTCCGGCCTGTCGGGTCCTGCCTCCAGGCCCACCTGTCCCGCGGCGGTCGCTGGAAAGAGTCCCCGCGGAAGCTGGTCCTGGGCGAGCTGCAGGACGAGCTGATGAGCGTGCGTCTGCGCGAGGCCCAGGCCCTGGCGGACGGCCGCGAGCTGCGGCAGCGCGTCGTGGAGCTCGAGACGCAGGTGGGCCGCGGCCGCTCGGCGCCCCAGTGTCCGCCTGTCTGGGAGGTGGGGACTCAGGGTCCGCGGCCGGCCCCCTGACTGGGGCCGTGACGCCCCCTCCCCTCCCCAGGACCACATCCACCGCAACCTGCTGAACCGCGTGGAGGCGGAGCGCGCGGCGCTGCAGGAAAAGCTGCAGTACTTGGCGGCGCAGAACAAGGGGCTGCAGACGCAGCTCAGCGAAAGCCGCCGCAAGCAGGCCGAGGCCGAGTGCAAGGTGCCGCCCCCGTCCCCGCCCCGCGGGCCGGGACTTGCCCGGTCCCCCGCCGCGCCCCATGAGCCGCTCTCTCCCTCCCTCCCCAGAGCAAGGAGGAGGTCATGGCCGTGCGCCTGCGGGAGGCAGACAGCATGGCGGCGGTGGCCGAGATGCGGCAGCGCATCGCGGAGTTGGAGATCCAGGTGAGCGGCGGCCGGTGGGGGTGGTGGGGCGGCCCCCGGGGCAGGGGGCCCCGGTCGGACTTCCAGTGACCTGGCCCGCCCCGCAGAGGGAGGAGGGCCGCATCCAGGGCCAGCTGAACCACTCTGACTCGTCGCAGTACATCCGCGAGCTCAAGGACCAGATCGAGGAGCTGAAGGCCGAGGTGAGTACAGAGCGGTGCCTGGGCTGGCGCGGCGCCAGCCTACGACTGCACCCGGCGAGAGCCCTGGGTGGCCTGGGCCTGTTTCTTGCCGGGCCGCAGTGCCCGGGGAAGGGGGCGGCTGAGGCCACGGCGGGGTAAGGGTGCCTGGCAGCCCGACGCCGTCCGCGGTTCGGTCAGTCCACGCCTCAAGTGCGTCTGGCCCCCGCCCCCCCAGGTGCGGCTGCTGAAGGGCCCTCCACCCTTCGAGGACCCGCTGGCCTTCGACGGGCTTGGCCTGGCGCGGCACCTGGACGAGGACTCGCTGCCGTCTTCGGATGAGGAGCTGCTCGGCGTGGGTGTGGGCGCGGCGCTGCAGGACGCGCTCTACCCACTGTCCCCGCGCGACGCGCGCTTCTTCCGCCATCTAGAGCGGCCAACCAAGGACAGCGAGGGCAGCTCGGACAGCGACGCTGACGAGCTGGCCGCGCCCTATAGCCAGGGCCTGGACAACTGAGGCCGCGTGCCCTGCCCGCCAGGAGTCCGGGGCGCGGTCGCCGGGGAGCACCTGCCACACCTACGGAACTCCATGCCTTCTGCAGCTCAGCCTGACCCCTAGGTGAGGCGCAGGGCGCAGGGCCAGGGCCGGGTGAGATCCTCAGGACCCCGGCAGGCCCACCCTCCCCAGCAGTGTTTACCCATGTTGGCTTCCTCCGGGCCCTCCCACGTCCTGGAAGTGCCTGGACCAGTTACCTGGAGGGCTCTCATCTCTCATCAGCGAGGGCAGGGATGACAGAGAAGACCCAGGACTGGGCAAGCAGCAAGTTCCCTTCTCCCTCTGGGACAAGGGTGGCCCTGCTGGGAAGGGCCCAGGAGCTAGAGGAGGCTGAGGGGTAGGGGGTGCTCTGGGCTGGAAGTTGCTCACCACCCCATGACATCCCTGGGGACACAGCCACCTTTGAGCAGCCCCTGGTCTCCTCCAGGGGAGTCTGGCCGCTGGGGACAGATGGCCAGGCTGGGCTTTCCTGCCTGGTGCAGGTGTCATAGCCCCTGCAGCAGAAACCAAAGTCCCCCCCTCCTGTGTTCAGGGCCACCTGAGGTGTGGGTGGCCAGTGGGAACCGACCCAGGCCTGGACAGTATCTGTTCTCGACTTCCTGGGGCCAGAGCAGCTGCCCGGAAGTGAAGAGACCCTCTCCCCAGCGCCCCACACCTTCCTCTGTGAGACACTTCCATCCTCCAACTTCCCTTGATGGAGGAGTACCCACTTCAGACCAGTCTCCTCTCCAGGGGGTCTTCAGCCTCAGCCAGGGTCAGGCCCCAGGTTAGGCTTCCCAGAGGAGCTGCCTCCCCCATGCCTCCTCTTGGTGGTCCCGTGGTCTCTGCTGAGTCAGAGCCAAGAACGGTGCCAAAGTCCAACGAAGCCCCCCAGTCCTCTTCCCCCGGGATCCTTGGGGCTGACCCTCTTGGTGCTCCTGGAGCCTCGAGCAGTGTCACAAGCAATCTCCCTGGCGCTTCCTGGGGCAGGGACCTGTGCTTAGTCCCTCCTGCCCGGCCACTCACTCCTCAGTGTTACAAAACCTGGGGCCAGCGTGGGCATCCGCGGGGGTCCCCCCACCCATGTGCCCCACACACTGCCCACCACCATTTTGCACACTGCCTGTTCACACCCCACATGTCGCCCAGGTGGGAAAGACGGAAAATAAAGTATTTACGCGGTCGTGGACAAGGGATGCTGAGTGGGCGCAGGCTGGTGGGTGGGGGAATCACGAGCAGCTGCAGGGTCTCAGCCCCCTGTCCTGCCAAGCAGTGTTGGGAGCTGGGGGGGGGCGGCGATGACAGGCTGTCCCTCAGGAGTTTCCCACAGTCCAATAGAGTCAGGGGCAGAGGTCAGAGGTGGCCAGCAGCTGGGTCAGAGTGTGGTGTGGGCATGAGGTAAGGAGGGCCCTGTGTGGTTCGGTGTGAACAAGGGTCTGGGCACTGGGGGAAGGCAGGTCTTGGAGGGCCTCAGGTGTCAAGCTCACAGGCCCTTAGAGCAGGGGCATTTTGGAAGGGTGACTGTAAATGGTGAGGACTGGGGAGTGAAAGGGAGGGGTATGCAGAGGTTAGTCATTTCCCACCTGGGTCACTCAACTTGGACCTCCCCTGAGGGGCACAAGAGGAATGTGGCGTTGCTGGGCTGCAGGAAGATGCAGAATCTGGCTGCATTCACCCATGCAGCACACACTTCCAGAGGTCCCACCTGTGCCTGGCTCTGGAAGGCCTGTCATTGGTCCCCAGTGTAATGGAGACAGAATCCAAGGTGGGCATCTGAGCCTGTCACTATGGTATGGTAAGGGCCCAATAGACAAATGAGCAGGGAGATCAGGGAAGACTTCCTGGAGGAGGTAGTGCCAGAGTCTAGTTGCCAAGGGCAAAAGCATAAAGCCACCTGGCAGAGACCAGCAAGAGGCACATGATGCCTGTGAAGGAGAAACAGGAGAGCATGGGTTAGGTCAGACCTTGAAGGAATTGTTCAAGTCATGAGCAAGAGTTTGCATTTTGAACCAAAGGCAAGGGGGAATCGGTGGAGGGCTTAGGCGAGGGAAGCACCATCAGATGGAGTAGATCATTGAGGAAGCCAATGCAAAGACCAGCTGGGTGGGGCAGTGAGTAAGGGCTCCCCCAGGGACTCACAGAGGCAGAATCCTGGGTAGGGTTCCCTGTGGGTCACCCATCTGAGGTTGAGCCCTGGCTGGGGTGGGGGGGGCAGGGCCAGGAATGGCAAAGGGTTCCCAGGAACAGGAACTTAATTGGGTCCAGGCAGATGGTGCCCGGGCCCACCCTCTGTGGGTCCACACAGTGTGCCCCACCCCCAATGCTTGATCCCTGCCAAGCAGCAGGATGCCACCCCAGTTAAGCATGAGGACAGCCAAGTCCCACCAGTTATCCCAGGACACGAAGCTCCTTCTGGCACAGGCACCATTCCCATCCTATGGATTTCTGCTAAGGCTCCACAGGTAATTCCACCGCGGCTGGCTTGCCAGGATGCTGGGGTGGCCCTCTGAGTGAGGCTCTGCCCTGCTCCCTCATGGGACTGTAGCATGGCCTTGAGGTTCTGGCTGCCTGGCGTATCAGGGATCAGCCCTAACCCTTGGACTTGTCGTAAGGTCTGGAAACAGGTCCTCAACTTGGTCCAGCTAGAGAGGAATCCCCTGGGTGATGGAGCATACTGGGCTCCTATTGGCTTCCAGGACTGGAGCACCCATCTGGGATAGGGCCCATTTCTCCTCAAACCCCAGGCTGGGAGGCAGCTGTGTCTGGAACAGGGACCTTGGTAGTCTCTGCCTGACAAATAGCGGATTATGGGGACTGGGTCCAGGGGCAGAGACAGGGCTGAGGTCCTGCCTTGACCTTCCTTGGGAGCTGCAGCCTCACCAGGCCTCCATCATTCTTGGTGTGAAACAGGAGACCCTGAGGGAGGAAAGGCCTCAGGGGTGAGGTTCCTGCAGGGGCTCCTGGGAAAAGGGTGGGCCAGGACTAGGACTTGGGGAAAGTATGACTGGATGGAGGTTGGAAAGGCAAAGAATTCTGATGGGGGAAGACAAATGAAGACATTGGGTAGGGTGCCTGGTGAGGAAGCCTGAGACAGGTAACAGCGGGAATGCCAGGGATGAAGGGGGAGGGGGCAGAGGCATAAGCTCCTGGAGAGGAGAGGTCAGGATGGTGGACAAAGTCTCCCCTCAAACCTTGGGAAAGGCCGTTTCTTCCCTGCAGACCCCTGCTGGGACAGCTGGTCTGGCGCTGGGAATGCCTGGTGGAGCGTGGCCCGAGGGAACCCTATCCCCGCGGTGGATCCTCTGGAGAAGCCCCGGGCCCAGCTGCAAGCCTGGCCTCCTCGGTGAGCCCAGCCGACTCCTGGCTCCCTCCTCCCCCAGAGTAAGGCCCAGGTCCGCAGCCACCCGTGCTCCTAGAGCAGCACCTCAGGGTGCGCAAGGTAAGGAGAGGCGCACTGTGGCGAGGGGCTGCGGGAAGGGCTCCTCCGCTCCCTCCGGGGCGAGCCCTCGCCGCCTAGGAACGCCGATTCCCTGACGCCGAGCGTGGGAACAGCTCCGGTCGCTCGTCCACGATGGCCACGCACTGGCTTATCCCCTCCGCACGTGACCCCACCGGGGCCCCTTCTGCGCCCAGCGTGTCCACAAGAAAGCGGCCACGAAGCTCACGTTCACGCACGTGGGTGCGTGCGCGGCTGCGAGCTGTGCGGACAGGCCTCCAGCGGAGCTCCGACCTGCTCATGTCCAGCCGCTAGCCACACCCGGCGGAACCCTCGCGCCGCCCCGCCGCCCGCCCCCGCAGCGACCGCGAAGGCGCAGGTGCCAGCGTCCGGGTTTTATTGCAAACTCAGACAGCACGCGGGGCTGCGGAACTGGACTTGAGGGGATCGGAGGTGTGTCCTGGGCCCAAAGGGCGGGGCTCGAGGGGAGGACCTAGGCCAAAGGTGTGGGTGGGCCCCGAACCTAGGCGGGGGTGGAGAGCCTGGGCCAAAGACTGGGAATGTAGGAGGCTTAGGGCAATGGAACTGGAGCTGGGCCCTAGGGGAGTGGACCGGGTCTAAGTGGAAGAGGCGTAACCGGAGGACGGGTCCTCAGGTAGGGGACGGATGTGGTACGCAGGGCCCGAGTCGGGCTTAATGGAAGGTCTCCACCTCGACCACGGTCCAGTCGCCCTGCGGGGAGGCCACGTCATCCGGGGAGAAGCTAGTGACCGAGGTGATGCTGGCCCGGGACTCGTCCAGTGGAGACAGCAGTTCGGCCCAGCGACCCAGTTCGGCGTCGCTGAGCGCAGCCCTGGTGCCCCCCGCGACGCCGCCACCATCCGCGGCCCCGGGACCACCACCACCGCCGCCGCCGCCGCCGCCGCCGCCACCCGCGGCCCCCTCGGTCGCCGCCAGCAGCAGCGTCCGGCTCAGCAGGTGCTGCACGACGCTCGCCTGCAGCGCCCCCAGCGGCAGCTCGCCCAGGCGCGCGGGCTTCGGGCCCCGCGGGCCGGGCCCTGCCACCGCCGCAGCCGCCGGCTTCCCGGGACCCGCGCCTGGGCCGGGCCCTGGATCCAGCGCGTCTGGGGCGGGAGGCGCCGACTCGGGCCCTTCCGCCTCGTAGATGGTGCAGAGCCCTTCGGCGGGGCCAGGCCCAGCAGCCGGAGGCCACGGCAGAGACGCCCCTGCCGGCAGAGGCGCAGCGCTGAGCGGAGAGCCGGAAGGCCCGCCCCCAAGGCGCGATCGCCCCGCCCCCCAGCGGCCCGGCCGCGCTTCCGGCCCCGCCCCGCCCGCCGCCCGACAGCCGCCCAGAGCCGCTCACCTGGGGCGCCGCGGGCGGCCAGCGGCGGAGTCGGGCCTCGGCTCCAGGCGGCCGGGTGGCAGGCGGCGAGGTCCGCGTCGGCGGGCGGGGAGGCCGCGGCACCGCCCTCGGGCCCGCTGTCGTAGCCGCGCAGCTCCTCGGGTGTGCTTGTGGCGCTGCTGCTGTGGCCCGCCAGGTCGGGGCCGCTCAGCGTGCTGGAGGGGCTGCGCGAGGGCGGTGGTGGCGGGCCCGGGGCCAGCGCCAGGGTCAGCCGTGGGCCCGGGATCGGGGCATCCGGACCTGGGGTCGGCGGGCGGCGTGGGCCCTGCAGGGGGGGTGAGGCAGGGGGAGA
>JAQZBX010035585.1:0-24521 GCA_029593785.1 Cabassous unicinctus
TCTTCTTGTGTTATTTTTTAAAGATTCATGGCAATTTAGGAATTTAATAAAATTGTCCATTTTTTTCAAAAACACAATTTACCAAAACTGAAATAATAAGAGAAAATCTGAATATTCTTATATCTGTCAAAGAAATTTATCAATTAAAAATAAAATGCTCCCACACAGAAAATTCTAGACCTAGATGGCTTCATCAGGAAATTCAAATGTTTAAGGAAAAAGTAATACCGATTTTACACTTACTTTTTCAGTGAACAGAAAAGGAGAAAAAAATTCCCAACTTGTTTTATAAGTCAAACATTACATCAATATAAACCACCAGACAAAATTCTAAATGTGATAATAAATCAATCCATTGAAATGTAAAAAAAGGTAATGCATTAAGACCAAGTAGAGTTTAAAACAGGAATTCAAGGTTGTTTTAACATTTTAAAATCATAATCACACGAAATATTAAAAGAACATTTCACAAAATTCAACACATATTCATGCAAAAGTCTTTAAAAAGTAGAAGGGACCTTTCTTACCCTGATACATGGTATCTATGAAAAGCCTAGAGCAAATACCATACTCAGTTGGGAAATATTAAAATGTTTCCTTTTGAATTCAGGAACAAGTTAAGGATAGCTTCTACCTCTACTTCAATTTAACATTGTACTGGAGGCATAACTTCTACAGCAGGGCAAAGAAAAGAGATTTACAAACATTGGAAAGAAAGTAAAGATCCAGAGGAAGTAAAACTGTCATTGTTTACAGATGACATAATTATCTACATAGAAAATATTCCTTGCCACTCCTATGCCCCACCAAAAAAATTCTAAAATGTCTAAGTGAATTATCTAGGTCTCTGAATAAAATATAAATATTGAAATGTTAAGTGCTTTATTTAAACTATGAATTTCTGTTCACTTTAGGAATGTAAAAAAGCAAACCACAAATTAAGAGAAAAATATACATGGCAAAGGATTTATATCTAGAACATATAAAGAACTCCTACAAAACAAATAGAAAAATTCAGACAAACTGCTACGTAAGTGGACAAACAGGTGCTTCATAGAAGGGATATTCTATGGTGAGTAAGCATGTAAAAAGTTTTCAATAACATTGCTAATCAGGGTAATTCAAACTAAAAATCACAAGGAGATGCTACTGCACTCCTGACCAGAATGGCTAAAATTTCAACAGTTGAAAATAGTTGGTTTGGGTGAGCTTGTAGAGCACCAAGAATTCTTAGGCATTAACGGCTGTAGTGTTCTTTAAAATACTCATTTCTGAAAGATGTTTGAAGGAACCAATTAAAATGAAATGTGTGTGTGTGTGTATATGTGTGTGTGTATGTATGTGTTTTATTACACAGAGATCTTGTTACTACATAACTATCCAAGAGAAAACAGTATTTATGTTTAATAAAAGACATGTACAAGAACCCAAGAGAATGAGCACTTATTCCCCATAAAATACATATTCTAGAATATCCATTGTGTCATTAGCTACAATAGCAAAACATTGGCGGTAATATGAATATAAACAGGAGAACTGACGTTGTATATTCATACACTGGAACACTGTATAGCTATGCAGAAAAGAGCAAACTACTACTGCTGCATGCAGTAGCAATCTCAGGCAAAAGAAACAAGACACAACATTTGTTACACTGTGATTCTATTTATAGGGATCTGAAAAACCAAACTAACCTAGAGTGATGCAGATCAGAATAGTGGTTACTTTAGGGGAGACTCTCAGGAGACCGGCAATGATCTATTTTTATCTAGGTGGTGATTTTAAGTGGTGTTATCAATGTCTAAAATTTCATGAAGCTGTATACAGAATATTTGTACATTTTAATGTATGAAATTTATAAATCAGTAAATAAGAAAAATAAGTGAATGAAAGTAGGAATAAAAAGTCAGGTAGAAAACAATAGTTGGAAATGACAGAAACAGAGTAGTTAGAAAATAATTAGGAAAACCAGGAGTTTGTGATATTACAGAATCCAAGGGAAAAGAATTTTTAAAAGGAGAATATTTTGAAATATATCAAATGCTCTGGAAAGAGCAATGAAAACGAGGCCCTAGAAGTGTCCCCTGGGTTTTTAAAAAGGAAGGAACATCAGTCACAAAGGACATCGATGACCTTAGTGAAGGCAGTTTTACTTAAGTGGAAAGTGTAAGTGACATATTAAATGGATGGAGTAGAGAATGGTAGGTGAGAAATTAGAGTCAGAGAGTGCAGACACTTCATTTAGGAGGTTCACCTGGGAATAAGAAGTGAGAGGGAAGTAGCTGGAGGATAATAAGAGCTTGAAAGAAGTTGTTTTGGTTTTAATTTTGGTTTTGCTGTGTATATTTTTAAATCTCGAAAAAAATTTGGCATGCTTCACTGCTGAGGGAATATGTGGAGTACAAGAAAGAAGGTAAAGATATGGGACAGAGAGGAGAAACTCAACAGCTGAAGGTTCTTAGGAAGACAAAAGAGGTTGAGACTCAGAGCATTGGTAGAGAAGTTTGTGTTTGAAGAGGTCAGCTCCTACACTGCAGTGTAAGAGATGTAGCATTGGATGGATGTGAGTGCAGGTAAGTTTGAGATTAGCTGTTGGGCAGTTGAGGGATTTCAGGTAGGGACTTAGCAATAGTGGCCAGCATTTTTAAGGTTCATTTGCGGCAAAGCTTAGCTAAATATCTCACCCTCACCCTGCTACTAGGGAAGTGAGCAGGATTTGAGCTTCTTCTGGTCCTAAAGAGCATTATCTTAACCGTTATGCTGTATATTAGTATATAACAAAAAGTTCTATTTAATATTATAATAATAGATATTAATATACCATTACTATATAATAACAGGTAATATTTTAATAACTTAAAATATAGTTAATGATCACAAAAATATTTCAGGAAAATTTTATTTTAAAAAATTAACATGGCTAATATTTGATTAATTATCTCCCTTTCATTCCTCCATTTCCAAAATGTTTGATTAATGATTATATAGGGCTTTTAAGAAAAGGGAAAAAAGTGAAATAAACTATTCAGAGTCCTTTCTCAATGAAATGCTACTTCTTCCTTCCGTAGTCTCTGCCACTTCCTGCCCCTGCCTTCTGGCCACTCTGTGGGCGATGAGTATCTCTCAATTCCCACTGAAAACTTACTGGTGGGTTTACTCATACATCAGCCAGCCACGAAATTCTAAAAGCCAAACTGTGCAACAGATTCTGGGCCAATTTAATAAATACACCCAGGAACACAGCCTCCCACAAAGGGGTGCAAAACTGAGAGAATATGCAGCTTTCTGCCATCTGGGAAAATGCCTTAGCACTTAGATATTTTAAAATCTTTTACACAGGCACCTTAGTGAGTTCTTGTGGGCAGGCTTCTCAACCTTCCTGAGAAATATACAATTAAAATGAAGGGAACATATGTAGCTCAAGTGGTTGAGTGCCCACCTCCCACAAGGGAGGTCCTGGCTTCCATTCCCGGTGCCTCCTGGGCAGGGGAGAACCAACTCAGCGGAGTCCAAGTGGCTCAGTGGTTGAGCACTGGCTTCCCACATATGAAGGTCCCAGATTCAATCCCCAGCCCCTGGTACCTCAAAAAAAGAAAGGGAAATCTAGGATACTTGAGTGAAGATTTTAATGTTTTTAGAAGAGGGAAAGAAAGAGTAGAAAAAGAGAGATTTTTAAAACTATTCTTTTAATTATGGAGGAAATTTGATATATATATTCCTTATACTCAGATTGTTTGTGTTATTGTCAATTCTGGAGTTCTGCTAGGAACTAACCTCAGAAGAGATTTATCGATAAGTAATCTAGGGCAAACGAAATATATTTTTAGAGGTTTAATACAGTCCTTAACCCTCTACCTCTGCCCTTCTTCCATCACATACCCACTTTTCTCTGCAGTGCAGTCTGCTGTGGGCATTCTATAGCATCCTTTTGGATTTTTTTTCAGTTCCTTAAGTTGCCTTTTTATTGATTTTTTTCCATTGAATTTCATATGAAGTGGGAATCACTAAATAAACAATGGGGATTTATTGGTTCACAGTTTTGAGGCTAGGAGAAGTCCAAAACTGAGGCATCAGCAAAAAAATGCTTTTGACCCCAAAGTCCTTAACATTCTGGTGCTGCCAGAATCCCAGCCTCATGTCACCTGGCGCCGTACTCTCCTTACTCTTCCTGGTCATTGGCTTCTGGATTCTGGCTCCTCCCCATGGCTTGCTCTGACTGCTGTCTGTTTATTAAGGACTCCAGTAATCTGAATTAAGATCCAACCTCATTCAGCTGGGCCACACCTTAACTAAAAATAACATCTTCAAGAGAGCCTATTTGCAATGGGTCCACACCCACAAGAATGGGATTAATATTAAGAACGTGTCTACATTGTGGTCATAATTCTATCTACCCTAAGGACCCTGGTGGACTTTTTAAATTGAAAATCCCTTCTAAATAGGGTTAGCTCAGGACTGTGGTCAGTTGCCAATCACAGGGGTTGGCATTCATCTTCATGTTAGTCTCCCACTCGAGTCAGATTCTCCCAGAACATTCTGCTGATCACTTTTATAAAAGGTAGGTCCTTGTGAGTGAGAGCATCAGCGGGCACTGCGTCTTTAGAGGAAAATGTGGCAATTGCTTTCAAATTTTAAAATGTATGGAAAGAGCACAATTATATTTCTTTGTGCTGACCAAGCTGCCATCCTTACTCTTCACACCACTACTGGCTCCCTCCCCTGCCCTGAGTACCTTGAAACTAATTTTGCAGCTGTGGGATTGCACAGAAAAACAACTTAGGTGTCAGGGAAAGGGAAAAAAAGATAACTTTAGATACTAACTATCCTAAATTATCAGCCTCATCCCCAATCCCTCCCTTCCCTCTTTGAGCAGATGGCTTTCTGGTACTTTCCCACTTAACTTACCCTGACTATAAAACTCAGCCACCTTCCTTCCTTTCTAGTAGTTGAGTTCTCTCTCTCCCCTACTATAGTAGCTATAAAGTCATCCCTGTCTGTTTGACATTGATGCAATTTTACTTTGAGAAGAGTCTTTTAGTCTTCTATCCAGCAATTTCAAATAGAGGTATTTATTCTACAGAAACACTTTTATACATGCAAAATGGTGTGTGCTTGGACAGTCATAGCATAATTGTAATTGCAAAAGACAGGAAACAAATTAATGTCCCTAGAAGGAGACTAGCAAAATAAATCATGATTCCTTCATGAAATGGAATGTTTTGCAGCTGTGAAAAAGAATGAGACAACTCTATCTCCCAGTGGTAGTTTTAAAATGGGAAACTCAGCTATAAAAGCTCTAAAGTAATATTACTGAGGAAAAAAACAAACAATAATATATTATTACTAAATGCTATTATTAAATGCACAGAATATCTCAAAATAAATACAAAATATATTAGTGACTGCTTTCAAGGAAAGGAGCTGATTTATCTGGAAACAAGTTAGAGGGGGAAAACCACTATTCACTGTTTTACTTCAGTATTTTTGAATTGTGGTCCATGTGCATGTGTTATCTCTTCAACAAGTAAAAACAAAATAATATTGAGGTAAAGTCTAAAATTATTGAAATATTACCTTAATTTAATGTCCTCACTCCCAAGGGAACTCCTTTAAATCTAGGGATTGCAGTGGTCTACATATCTTGTCTATCATCTGGACATAGAGAGGCTATTTAAGGTTGGACAAACTGTTTATTTTTGGCCTGTGCACCTCAATCGGTAGCATTATATTCTTATAACACACATACTTCCAAAGTTATATATTTTATTCCTATTAGTAGTATCATAGAATCCCTCTTGAATGTGAATTGTGAGCATTCAGGATGAGGTTCTTTGTATGTACTTTATCAGTGAAAGATAGCTTAAATTAATACTTTTCCCACTACCACAGCAATGAAAGGATCTTTTATCCCTTACTCCCAACATATATTGTATTGAAACTCACACACATATATGAAAACCCACAAAACATTATGACTATAGTTTTAAACAGTCTGTTCATTTAGATCTAATCATATTATAACATTTTCCTTTTCTTTTCTTTAGATTTTTAATTCTCCTTCATTACCACTATTCATTATTTTCCTCCTGGTTGAATTACTTCCATTTGTAATTCTTTTAATGTGAGTTACTTTCATACAAGCTACTCCATCATAGCCTGAAGCAAAAGTCTTAGCCATTGTTCTTCATTTGAGGTTCAATAAATGTTTATTGTGTAGGGTTCTTTCTTCAACTGAGAAGGAGCACGGAGGGATGAGAAAGGACTGCTTACAGTAAAGCAAGGAAAATGGACCTACTAACAACTAATTATAACCAAAGTTGGAATATGTACTAAATAGAGACACAAGCTCTGAGGCTGGCTAGGGAGAGGGAAGAGTAATAAGGAAAGGTGACAGAGAGCAGTGATACCGAGTGTTGATTTTGGTGTTTGCAAATCTCTGTTCAAAGCCCAAATCATCTAATTACAAGCTTTGTAACATTAAGGGGAAAACAACACTTATCTAAGCTTCAGTTCCCAGTTCTAAAATAGGGAAATACAAACTTCGCTTTACTAGATGTTTATGGGAATGAAGATAAATATGTAACACTTAGCACAATGCCTATTACCTAGCAAAAGCTTTATAAATTTTAGCCATTATTAAAAATTGAAGGGGAGCGGATGTAGCTCAGTGGTTGAGTGCCTGATTCACATGTATGAGGTCCCAGGTTCAATCCCCAGGACCTCCTAAAAAATTAAAAAAGGAAAAGAAGTTAAAGAAAACCTTCATGGACATGATATCATTGACATTGACCCAGAAAAAGAAGTAGCTTTTGAACGTAAGAGAGATCAGAAGGTGCAACCTGCCTGGCGGAAAACCAGCTGAGAATAATGGTCTGGGGTATAAAGAAGACTACAGTATTCAGGGCACAGCAGTGAGCCATCACTTTTGAGGCTCTGGCTCCTGAGGTACCCATCGAGGCATGCCTCTAGAGGAAAGTGCTTTGGAGCCTTCTCACGGAGGGCTTTGAGTGCCATGAGGAAGAATTTAAATTGCACGTCTCTGTCTTTAATCTTGGCAAACAGGTTAGATTCTTAGATTTGCTTTTTCCTCTCATCTTCCATATCTTTGGTAATAAACTGTGAAATAGGCAGATAGCCTGCAGTAGAGATGTGTGCTGAATGGATGAATCAGCATTCTGGACACTTTTGCAGCAATGTACACTTGACTGTTTTACTAAACAAGTTCAGTCATGTCTGGTAAAATGTCTTGTATAGAAAGGAGTAATCGATTCCTTCTAGTTCCATGATCCTCTGCTCACAATCAACCCTCTCTCCTCAGTCACCCAACTTGATTGAACAGCATAATAAAAATTTCCACAGGGATTCAAATGTAATATTTGTTTTCCCTTAGAAAAATTTAGATTGTTTAACCAAAACTCCCAGGTTTTCTTCCACAATGCTTTTTCTTACTACACAAATTTTGGATGGGAACAAACATTCTCTCTTCTCTCCCCCATGTCTCACAACGAACAGAATCTTCAGCCTTGTTTGTGCATGTTACACGAAAGTTCTACCACAGGTGGTAATAGAAATACAACTTTACAAATCTAAGATTCACCAAGAAGATTGTGCTTTCTGCATCTTAACAAGCCCCCAGGTGATTATTATGCCCACCAATGTTTGAGAACCACCATCCCAACCTATTTCCCTCTGGCATTTTCTGGACATATTTTCATAGAATTAAATTTTTTTTGAAGGTCAATAATGCCCAACTCTTTCAACTTAGAGTGAGGAACTGAGATTCAGAGAGATAAAGGCCTGGCTTCTGAATATATCTGTTAATTTCAGTATTTTCCCGTTCCCTCTGCCAAACAGGCTGATCAATGAAAAAAGGCGCCCCAGAAGATGCCACATCTAGGGTTCCATCATGAGGGTTATATCAAGATGAGATCCTAAAACTTGAATATGGAAAATTTCCATTGCCTGCTTTCCCTGGGAGAGATTATAGGAGGCTACTGCCAGGATCAAGGAAGCTCAGCAGAACTGATACCATTAGGGCAGTGAATCCCAACCTTGGCTGCACATGGAAATTACCAGGGGAACTTAAAAAAAACAAATATTGAAGCCGGGTTCCATAGAAAGATAATTAAATTAGAATCTCTAGGGATGAGAGCATACCATTTTCTCTCTTTAAGGGGTTGATTCAAAAGTCACCACTTTGTATAAATGCTATTTTTGTACTGATCACCTTTTATCGTAATTATTTATGTGTTAGTGTTTTCTCCTCACCTCCTCATGAGTACCCAGAGTGGTGACTGTGGCTTCAGTGCCAACAGTAGAGTCCCAGGACATGCGTGTATGTAAGAAATAAATTATATATGCTAGAAAAGCCTTGAAATTGCACATGACCTAGAATAATCTGTGGTTTTGCTCCTTCTTATCAAACTTTATTTTATGCCTCCTGGTAGAAAATTCCTGAAGACAATTTGCAAAGCTCTTTATATCTGAAGCTAAACAATTATACTAGTATATTTTAGTTACAATCTAAAAGTGTTCTTTAGACCAAACATTAATAAAATTTCTGAGTCACAAGCAAACTAAAATTTATCACTTGTCCTAAGGTTGACACCTCCATTATTCTTAATTATTTCTGAATCCCACACATTATTCACTGTGTCCCTAGAGACGGGAAATGAAGAAAAGTTTTGCTTTAAGAAAATATGAATTCTTCTTGAGGTTTTATCTTATCTACTCAAAACATTGCTGCTGGATGGTTACTCACATCTATGTTGTGGCCAGAGAAAGGCATCATGGTGATCAGGTGGTGCATTTAGAAAGAGAAGAAATCCTTGGGAGCACATGGGGGAGCCAGTATGCCCTGGAAATTGCAAATCAAAAGAGAGAATTTGCCACACATTTAGGCTCTGGACCTGAGTTACAGATGGGGTAAAAAGGAGTAGGGAACAAGAAATAGGAACTCTTTCTACCAAGGCTCATTTTGTGTTGCCTAGTGGCCTGGGAGGGAATGACTTTGGGTCTCAGAGCAGCAGTCTATCAACCTGGACACACTGCCTGGAAATAGGGAAGGCGGCTATATCCTTTCCCATAGCTGTAGAGGAGCTTGTCAATATATTCATTCTCCTAAGAAGACCTAACTTGGTGTGTATTCTGATTAAGTGCTATATCATTAGCTCCTATTTATCAGATAACTTACATATACTAGACACTCTTCTAAATACCTTAGCCACATTGACCTATATAGTCCTCAAAACAATCCGGGGAGGTAGCTATTATTATTCAAATTTTACAGATGAGGAGTCTGAGGCTCAGGGAGAAGGTTGTAAGTGCCTTATAGATTTGATCACCAGTTTTTTATAACACATATCCTTGTGTGTAATAAGGTGGTATAATTAATTTGCTGAAACAGGGTTTAAGGCATCAGAAATACTTTAATAGGGGTATTGTCAGTAGATACAAAAGTGTCTACAATGACAATGGATGAGGTCTGACCTGAGAGCTAGGCCATCAGATATTAAGACAGATTTCTGGTGGGCCATGAGATAACAAACCTCTCCACCATTCACTGAACAAGAGGTCTTTCAACTTCTGATCACTGGCATCCATGGTATCTAGTGGAGACCAGACCAATCAGAAAGGCATGTCAGGGCCTCACAAAGCTTGGCCAGCAGGTTCTGCTGAAGACTGTCCAAGTGAAAGAGAGTAGATATGTGTGTGTCCACTAGAGAATCAGACAGTAGGCACACACATAACCCCGCAAGTTCCCTCAGCTCACCACCCACTAGAGGGCACCATTATCATACCCACTATTGAGACCCAAGAATGAGTTCCCTCACATAAGTCAGATATCTAGGATCTGATCATCTCTTGGCAGTTGCATTTGGGGGAGTTTGTTTCTGAACCCCACTTAGAGAGCTTGATCTAAGGGGAGAACCTTGGTTCTCTGAATGACCCATCGGATAGGACATTACGTAATGGTTAATGAGCGAGTTTCTTGACCACTAGGTTCTATGAAGTGACTGGGCTGCCTTCCATGACATTTGATCTTACTCATTTTACCCACTTATCTCCTCATTTCTGTACTTTTGTGAAAATCTTTCCTTCCTTCCCTCAAGATCTTAACAACTGATGGTGTCCTTCCTTCCTACATGCCTGCCTCCTCCTCCCCTATTTTTTCCTTTCTTCTATTTTTTTTCTTTAGTGTTACTATTTTGGTTTGCAGTTTTGAGGCTTGTATATTTTAGTCCTGTAGCTTGAAGCATTATATGCACATAGACACCCACATACACACTTTCACTTTAGCATCCAGCCTTAATTTCCCACTTGATTCTTCTTTTATTTTCATAAGGAAAGAGGCAAAAGTAGGGAGTTCTTTGAGGCACTAACAATATAATTTTGTTCGGAGGATGAGGGGCTTGTGAAAGCTGCGCTATTCTGTAAGGGTACGTGGACGGGGGCTGGAAGAGGCAGCAGGTGGACAGGTGGTGTGGCAGAGTGGGACGGTGCAGACTGTGGAAGCAGACAGTCCTGAACCTGAATTGTGAACCTACCACTTGCTAGTTGCTTAGCCTGGGGCAAGTTATTTTCTCAGTCTCTGTTCCCTAATTTGTAAATCTGCAGTATGAATCTGCTTTAAAGGAGACACTGCAAAGATACAAAGAGCACAGGGAAACACACGTGCACATGCATACATACACACAAACACAAACACCATAGTGCCTGACAGCAGCGGCTCAAAAGCAAAAATTTTAAAAAGCATTAAAAGCCATTTAGATTCCAATGTCTTTGAGACACATTGATCCCAGGCCCAGAGGCAATTACATATGCAAGCCTAAATCCACAGAGAAAATATCAGCATTTCAACTTCAAAATAAAGACTCTAAAATGCAGAGCCCATCATCATCATCTTCTCTATCTTCCCAGGAGCTCAGCATAGTTAGGGAGCTTGGAAGAAAGGCCTTTGCTAACACTAGCTGGAAGACTCCATGTGAGCAAGAATCCCATCAGTTTTGTTGGCTATTGTATGTCTGGGTCCTACTATAAAACCCAGCACATAGATGTTGGTCATTTAATAATTGAATTAAGGCATGCTCACAAATTACTGTACATGATCCTTATTTTGGTCACCTGCAGATGCCACCCACACACCAAGTGAGTACAAAAAGATTTACTACTTACATAATTAAGGTTTCTGGGGAATTCAGGGAAGTCCTCTCAAGCAGATCTGAAATAGCTTGAGAGAATAAGGACAGGAGAATGGCTGGTTTTTTATTGTGGGTAGGAGATGTGGCTGGAGTGAGAGCTCCCATAAAGGGCCTGAGTGATTTGGATCTCCTGCCAGCCCTGAAGGAGGGAACGCACAAGTTTTCTTATCAGCTTATCCAGACGTGGAACACAGCTGGAAATGGGGGTGGTGAGGCTTAAAAGCTGTCAGCACTCAAACATCCAGAAATGGAGTTAGGCTCCTCATTACAGCTTTGCAGATGGATACAACAGAGGCCTGGAAAAAAAAGGCCTGTCCCCATCCAAACACCAAAATGGGTTCTTAAAAGTTGATCAAAGTTACTTTAGAATTTACTTTACATAAAAAATATAACCCAAAGGCTTACAGTAAAGAATGACTAAGAACTTCAGAAAAAAAAAAAGTAACTCTAAAACTTAGTCCTTTCACACCCCATGATGAATGTAGCAGCAAAGATGCTTCTTAAAATAATCTTAAAAGCCCTACAGCAGGGTTGGTGAAAAAGGTTGTTAGAAAATAATTTTCTACGTATGAGTCGCCAATTTTCTAGCAATCAGAAAGGAGGTGCAGAATTAGCTCTGTAATATCTGCTATTAAATTATTTCAGCCTAATACTCTTAACAGAAGACACATATCATGCACAGGAGAGCACACATTTACTTTATTTCACTAAGACATTGACCTGCATGATGATTCTTGCATACAATGTAGGAGAACAGATTACAGTTGGCAGTGTTGCTTGCCTAGAGCTCAAGAGAGAAAATAAATTTCTGCAGCTGAAAATTGCATGTAGCCTTCTCGAGGAAAAAATCTGAACTCTAATTGCAACTTTTAACATGACCTAAAACATATTTATAAGAGCTAGCTAGCATTTTCATGCCTTTGATTTGGGGTAATTATTTCTACAGCTAAAAGATTTTTACAGTCTTTCATATTACTTTCAGCCATAAACACAAGAACTTTTGATTTTCACTCCTTCTCTGTTTAAGAAATAAAAGAATAGAAGTGTTCTCCCAAAAGGCATTTTCACTGGGAAAATAATTTTTCAAGCTAATTAGTAGAGGGGGAGGTCAATTAACGCACCCTGGTTAGTAACCCCATGTCTGACGTGGCTGTGGAGTCAGATGTCCTTGGGCCTACTACGTCCATTCTAAATGATCTCTCAGCAGCTGGCTGGGTGCTCTCAACGTGAGGCTGCCACAGCCTCCACACTGGTCTCGTTGCTTCCACTCATGGTCACTGAATCCATTCTCCACACAGCAAAGTGAGTTTTTAAATGAACTGCCACCACTCTTCAGCTTTAAAGTTCAATGACTTCTCCTGACATTTAGAATCAAACAAAATCTCATCCCATGCCCAACATGTTCCCCATGATCTAGCCAGGACTACTTTGGCCAAAATTTATGAAAATTTTGAGAGAGAAAGAGTGTACCCTTCAAATCTCTATATGGCTATAGTTTAATAGGTTAAACTGGGAATGTGATGGGCTAGATTCTCAGCAGCAACTCTCCCAACAGCCCCTCCTTTCTTTCCGCCCATTTTCACTCTGGTTCTGTATCTAGAATATTTAGTCCTATACATTTCTAATATACCTTCTTTTATTTATCCTTCAAGCTAGAAGTGTCCCATGTAGCTGCACCAGACCAAAGATTCTACTGCAGACGTATTCAAATCTAGGATTTGAGAAGCATAATTTTCACTCAGATGATCTTTACATTGGACGTTTTTGCAACATTTATTTCTATCTTAAAAAGTGACAACCTAAGCCAACATTCTTAAACTAGCCTGACTCTTAGAGGCACATCAACGGCAAGCAAAAGACAGCACTCTAAAGCAATCAACTCTGTAAGGAAAATCTCCTGAAGAAAGAGCCCCTGAGAGTTAATCCCAACTTTGCCTCCCACCACCAGGCTAGCTAGAGGCCTCTCTCTGTCTATCAGTTTTACCATGGATCTAGCAATAGACTTCTTAAGAAGCTAACTTTGGGATTTGTTGATTCTCCACATTATTTGTTGGATTTATTTAATTTAGCTATTTTGACCTCTATCATTATTACCTTATATATTGCTTATAATGCTTTTTTGGGAACATTGGTTTTATATAATTTTTTAAAATTCTTGGGACAAATACTTAAACGATTATTTCCCAGGCTTACTTACTTGTTAGCTTATCCATTTAAGGCTATACATTCCCTCTATTTAGAGCTTTATCTTTAGTATTTCAATTATGTGACGTTTGTTGAGATTTGGGAGATGGTTTAACATAGAGCTCATCTTGCTAAAACTCCTGTGTGCACTTAAAAATAATACATATTTTGAAATTCATGGGTCCAGTGTCCAATGATGACAGTTTGTTAATTTTGTCTTTCAGATCTGCCATATTTTACTGAATTTTTTTGCTGATTCTTCTATCAGATACTGAGAGAACAGAGTTAAATCTCCCACCAGAAATGTGCATTTATATACTTTCCTATTTATGTCTGGGTATTTTTTCTTTACATATTTTGAAGGTATATCATTTGGTGCATAAACATTTAGGATTATTTTACATTCCTGATGAACTGAGTCTTTGATCATTATGAAAGTATCACTGTCTGTAATTATTATGATTGTTGGCATAAAGTCTGTATTTTCTGATATTAATTTACCATAGCACCTTTTTTTCCCTGGATAGTGCTTTTATGATGTATCTTTTTCAATCCTTTTTCTTTAGGTTTTCTGTTTGAGGTGGATATTTTGTAAGCAGAATATAGCTGAGTTTTTCCCCCAAAAATCTGGTTGGCAGTTGTAAACATATAAAACCTATATCCATGTCCCCCCTCTGGTAACTATGACTATGAACTTATTTGGAAAAAAGGGTTTTTGCAGATGTAACTAAGTTAAGAATCTCGAGATGGGATCATACTGGGTTAACCAGGAAGGCCCTAAATCTAACAAGTATCCTTGGAAGAAACAGAAGAGTAGAAGACACAGGGAGAAGAGGAGAAGGCTGTGTGAGAACAGGGGCAGAGACGGCAGTGAGGCACTCACAAGCCAAGGGATCCCGGGAGGTGGAAAAGGCAAGGCAGGAGTCTTCCTTAGAGACTTTGCATGGAGCACAGCCCCGACACCACCATTATTTCAGAATTTTGGATTGCAGAAGAGTAAGAGGATAAATTTCTGTTGTTTTAAGCAACCAAGTTTGTGGTAATATGGAAGTCTTAGGAAACTGATACAGCAATCTTTTTCTTTTCAAATTACTTTTTCTTTATTAGAGAAATTTTGAGTTCACAGAACAATTATGAATAAATTTTTTGCTTTTAAATTTAAATAGTAATATTTAGCCTATTGGTAATTAATACGATTGCTCATATAGTCATATTAAATTTTCCCATCTTTCATTTATTTTCTATTTTCCTACCTTGTCCATGTTCCTTTTGCTATTCTTCCTTGATTCTTTGGGATTAAGTACATTTTTTATTATTCATCTTTTCCTATATATACATTATTTTTATGTTATGGAATACTAGAGATTACATAATGCATCCAATAAATTAATACTTTGCTACCTTCCAAAAAATTGCCTTTAGTATACTTTAACATCACTTATCCCTCTTCTGACTTTAATGCTACTGTTGTTTACATCTTTTGATTCTTTGTATATTTTAAGTCTCACAATTTATTCTTTTTCTTGTTTCTACCACCAACATTTGTTTAGACTTATTCATATAGTTCCTCTTTCATTGCCATTCATTCCTTAGCACATTTCCAACTTTCACCTAAGCTCTTTTTCATTCTGCTAGAATACCACCTCTCTGGTGATTTTTTTTTGTCTTAGTATCATTGTAGTTGTTGCCTTGTTTTTGTTTAGTGCAAATCTGCTCCTGATGAAATTTATCTGCATTTGTTTGTCTGAAAATATCTTTGCCTCGTTTTATGAAGAAGATATATTTTTTCCTTTTTTTTCTGAATAGAGGATGTTAGGTTGGCATTTATGTTTATATCCTGACTAGATGGCTAGAGCATTTCTATCAGTGCCTTTGCTGTCTTTTCCTCATCCTTTTTCTATCATCTTAGGTTGGCTTAGGGTTCTATAAATAATCTTTCAACTAATGATAGGAGTTTTGTGACAGCGAACAGCAACGTACATTATTTACAGACTCTGCTTTTTGGAGTAAAACAAAACTATCAAGGGCAGTGATTTACTTGGCTGTGGTACACAAAGTACTCTAGCCCCACTGAATAAGAATAATTGTTATGATTATTTAATGAAATATGCAATGCCCATTGTTAATTACTTATTGATATATGAATAGTTAAGATCTGCTGCATCTGTGCCAGTGAGAACAACTCATTTGTCAATCAAACCTAATGCCAATGCTGGTACATTGAAAGAAAATCAACTCTTTCCATCAGATTTATTGAAGGGTGCCATTCTTGCCAGATCACATACTGATGTGTAATCTATATTAATGTCAAGGTGATATATTTATAGTTGTGAGATAAAGCCTAATCCTTAATACGCCAGTCTACAAGAACAAGAAAATAATAGGGAACAAGTTATGTTGAAAATAGTAATTTACATATTTTTTGGAATCATGCTTTGGAGAAATCAGTCACCTGAGGAGTGCTGTTTCTTGGTAGTCTGTCTCCTGTGATTTTGGAGTAACAGAAGATGATATATAAGCTCTAAAGGCCACAATCTCTCTGAATACCTACATGTAGTGTCTACCTCAGTCTTATCAAATGAGTAAGTGAAAAAATGGAACAAGGTAGTTGGCCAGAGTTTCTAAGCCATTCATCCATGAAAACTAGGATTTAGATGTCATATTTATCAGAACAGAATCCCACAACTCCCAAGACCCTTAATTTCAAAGTAGTGAGAATTACATAACATATTTGAAATGTTTCTACTTTAAATGGGTGGTAAAGAAAACCAAGAAAAAGGTGGAAGCAATCAGGTTCTGGCATTATAGCTTTAGGCACTAGTATTCCTGAAAATTCCATTCCTCTGCTACACTTGGGTTTCAAATGGTCTATTTTCTCAAAAAGACACACTAGAGATGTCTATGTATTTTGAGGGAAAATGCCCTGGAAATTCACAAGGTTTGCTGATGGTGGTCTATTCTTAGAAGTCTCAGATATTGCAAATTTAGAGCTGGTTTTTAGTTATCATAGCATATCTTTCCGGATACTTACTAGCTATGTGAATTGGCTATGTAAACTTTCTGGTCCTTAATTTCCTTTTTGTAAAATAGGTAATAATAATAGTATTTATTTCAAGTGCTATTGTGACACCTAAATAAGTTAAGGCATACCATTGACTTAAAACAGAGCCTGAGAAACAGAAAGTAAAATTTGAATGTTATTCAACTCTCATTATCATTATCAACCTGATCACCATCAAAGTCAGCATAAATCAACATCAGATTCCGACTCCATCATCCTCATCACTGATCCTCAGCTTTGACTTTTTAGTCACAAGGGATTGATTTACAACTGTGGAGGACTTGTCTCAGGAAAGAAGCCATAATGTGTTTTTCCTGAGTAGATGGCTAAAACATATTCTGCATGTATTGAGCAAGTGAAACTAAACTATTCCTGCTCTTCTTTTCACAAATAAATAGACAAGGAAATAGTCATGAGCTGAAGGAAGACATACATATGCAGGAGGTGATAGATGATAGATGACAGATAAGTAGATAAATATACACATACATGTACATGCATACACACATGTACATATACAGGGATGTGTATGTATATGTATATATGTGTATATGTATATGTATATGTGTATATATATATAGAGAGAGAGAGAGCCCAGCTTCAGTTCTCCTTGCTGGCTTCTTAAAAAGCTTTTATTCTAACCTGATTTTTTTCCTACCATTTAAGGTTTTATTCTAACCTGACCTTTTCCCTACCATTTCTCCTTGTCCACTGCTTGACTTCTCCATTGCCCTTATTCTCCTAGTTCTCCAACCCTGTCCACAGATACAATAAAGACAATTAGTATAATAAGGTCTCCTGGCTCCCACAAGATCCCCTGCACTTATAGGCTTCTTATTAGTCCCACCCACCTAAACTGATAATCAAACCTTCTTTCCTGGAACAGCAAAGATGCCCCTTTTTAGCCATTTTGTTACACCATCCTTGAGACTCTGTTCTTGTCCTGCATTAGTGAAGGCAAAACACCACAAAGTTTTAGCACCATATCCCCACACTCAATGCAGATGCCTTCATCAGGGTACCTCAGTGATTCAGCAGAGGCACTGTAGACTTTTATTTTTTCACTATCAAGAATCCTAAGAATGCAATTATTTGAGGATTAGAGGACTGTCAACCACCATATTTTGAAACTCCAGAGAACATATTTCATATTAAGAGCAAAAGCTAGTCTGTGAATTCTTTCCTCGTACATAGAAATCCATTCATCTTCATAACTATTTAATTTAAGATGCAAACTTTAGCATGGATTAGAAATTCATTTTTAAAAGATGATTCTTGGAAGCACCCCAACTGGACATGAATTGTTCTTACACGATATGCCACTGCTATTTCTTTGCTTATTTATTCTTTCTACTTGGCAGGAAGCAGTTGTACTTCTCCAAATGCCTTAGTCCTCAGAAGAGAGAAAGCACTAGAAATTAAAGCCAGCCTTTGACACCCACACATGGTGCCTAACCTGAAAATGTGGCAGAAGAGTGAAAGAGTACTGTATCTAAGGGCAACATATTTAACAGAATGTGGGTTACTGGTAGTTGTATGAACAGGTCAGGGTGAGAATCTCAGTCATTTACTAAAGTTCAGCTCTGCCCCACTGGGGTCAGGGCAGATCCATGACTTGAAATGTCACAACATAACTCTTTGCTCTTTCACTGGTGGGTAGTAAAGATGAAAAAGATAGAAATAAGTATGCGTATGATTCAGGGGCTTTGCTGTCACTCCCACAGCATTTGGCTGTCTAACAGGAAAGTCTCTGTGTATAGTGAGTAGAAAAGAAAACTGCAATGCCATTTCTACAACAAAACCCATTGGATCAAGAAAAAGATTTTTATAAAACAACTATTGTGCTGGATGTGCTGTACCTAAGACTGTGGGATGATTCAAGTCTGTATTTTCAAAGAGAGTATAGTCTAAGTGAGGTGGCAAGACTAAATCATGTGAACAAAATCAAGATTCAGAACATGGTACAACAGGGTGAACTTGTCAGAAAATGTTGCTAATAGAATAATCCTAAATCAGATCAGTAAACTCTCTTGTCTAGAATGTGGTAATTTGAAAAAGGACTGGATTCGTTTATAAAGACCCTGATTATCTGACAAACAGTTGCAGTAGAGTCAATCCCAGCCTCCAACTAGCAATATGCTGTATTTCTATGTGAAATGGGTTTGGTAGAAAGAATAGCTTTACTGTTTGCTATGATGACCATGTGCTGTTTTTATTGCTGGGTTTATTTGTGCTGAGTATGGATTTCCCACAGCCCTCATCTGTCTAACAGGAAAGCTTCCTGCTCAGACTTGCATCTGCACTTGTAGCCTATTTTGGTTGCCTCACCTGAGTACATTCCTCTATGAACCCCAGCAATCCAAGCACTTCTCATCCTGCATGGCCACAATCATGTTCTTCATTAGTGGAACTTTCTCCAATGATTGCAGTCTTTATTTTTCATTCATTTCAAATGCTATCTTGCCGCCATTAATCAATTTTTAAAAAATTTCCTGTGTCTCAATTTAATTGTATTCATGATCATGAAGGAGGGCCTAACTATATATATTGCATATGGTACAATCATGTGACATGTTTTGGCCAATAGAATGGCACAAAAGTAATAGACATGTTTCTAGGGTGGCCTTAATTAAAGAAAAAAGCAAAATGCCTTTTATGCTTTTATCTTACTCTCTTCCCTTCCAGGGTGACCATGCTGACGATGTGCAGGGTGCAAAGAGCAAAGCCTGGAGCCCTGAGCCAGGGCTCTCCTCAGTGCTGCTTAGGAGGCTTCTCCAACCAGCAGCACTAATGCTGAAGGCGGTGCCAATGAAAAATAAACTTCCATTTTTAAGCCATTGGGACTTTAGAGTCCTTGAATGATATCCTCTTCCTTTATTCATTAGATGAGTGAATACAAACGAAACACTTAGAACTGAGCTTGGTACATGTAAGTGCTTAAAAAATGCTAGTTGGTATAATTACTGCTCTTCCTCTTCCTCCTCCAGCTAGTGCAAATTATTTACCTAAACTTTAACGCATGCTAACTACATCCTAAGCATGTTCTGAGCACTGGAGAGAAATTCAGTCAGTAAACACTGGTTTGTTCTTGAGGAGTTCATAATCTAATAAAAATGAATTAATAATGATAGCAATAAAATAGCGAATATTTATTGAAACTTGTCGATGTCTGCCACTGTTCCATGTTTTTTCACATATTAACTTCTTTATTCCTTACAATAATCTTATATTATCCTCATTTTACAGTTGGGAAAACTGAGACACAATGAGATTACAATGCCCAGTGCTACAAACTGATAACTGGCAGGACTAGGATCGAAATGCTGGGACTCTAACTGCAGTGCCTATGCTTTAATCCTCCACACCACACTGAGAACTCTGTGAAATGATGGATTTGTGCATAGAACGTGACGGGCACGTGACACTGGAACACATTGGAAAAAAAGAGTTGGAGTTTAACAAGTGCACTAGAGTGCTAAGCTGTGATAAATATTAAGTACATTATTTTCAATTGACATATTGACTGATTAATTGACTAATGAAGTTAATTTTAGAAAGCACCAGGCTAGGCAGTATAAAACTCTAAAAGAGAGATGAGCTTTCATTGCACAAGGTGGAAATTCAACTTAAACTCTGCTTAGAAAAAAGGAGGGAAGCATTTATGGGTTCATATGCAAGGTTTCATCCTGATTCTCAAATTATATGATCAGGGTTTTGTCTATTTCTGTTTCCTTTTTCTGATTTCCTTCAATATTAAGCAGGATTTCTTTTTTCCATATTGGGTTAAAAATGCTGATCAGTTAGTTAAGACTCATTTTTTATGGGACTATCAATCTCTATAGAAAGAACACTGAAATGAAAATTTCACCACCTCAATTCTTCCTCCTGAGAATACAGGAAGACTGATTTTCTAGCCTCGTTCTCTCATTATTGGAGTCATATGACGCTCTGGCCAATGAGATGTGGGAGGAAATCATCTAAGTCATAGTCAGTTCTGGCTTTTAAAAATATTTTTCTTTATCTTCCATCTCTTTCTCCCTCTAGTGCAATGAACTTGGAGGCCAAATATGTTCATATGGTGTAGTTTCAGTTAGAAGGAGTGTGACCAAATTGGACTTTACTTCAGCAATAAATATGTTTTGATTTTGTTAAGCTACTGAGATGACAGGGCTTACTTGTTGCTGTAGTAAATCCTAGCCTATCTCAATTAATACAACTACCTGATTAATATAAGTCCCAGAAATAACTCGCAGTGGACTGACTTGTAATGGATGACAACCTCTGAATTAAGCACTGTAGGCAAAAGTTTGAAAAAATCTGATTGGCCAGACCAACTTGGAACCACCCAGAAATAAACCCTTTATTTGTGTTATTATAGGTAACTCATACTAAACATAGCTGCCAATTTCCTAGAACTTTTGCAATGCACATCTACATCCCACCAATATCTAGAGGTACAATATTTCTGAGGATAAATCTTTGAAATAGTTCCATGTCTTAGATCCATTCAACATTTTAGCTCAATATCCAAACATTTTTTTTTCCACCTGAAATTTTTCCTCTCACCTACACCTTATTTCATGTCTAGGAGTTAATGCTGCTGAATTCAGCTGTCTTATTCAAATATAGAAGGGCTTTGTATACATAGCTTATTTCTTACTAACACTGTCATATGATTTTGTTTTTATTAAATATTAATACACTTGTATTCAGGCAAAAATTAAATTTCTTCCCTTGAAAATCCCATGGAAGTGGAAGGTTAAATTGAAAGGATTTTGATTGATATTGTGTTTGAAGAAATCTCATCTACATTAATCCTGTTCTTGGGCCAATTTTTATTACAGAAAATATCTCTTGTACTTAGGAATTAGCACAGGGAATATTAGCATTCAAAGTGTACAGAAAAATCCAGTACTTCTTTAAAATATGGGTTGTATAGTAGAATCAAAGGGATCTTTAAAAGCATATGGTTTTTTCATTTTTAATTTCAGACATTTTAGAAAAACTCAAATTTTACAATAAGCATAGTCTTAAAGGGCAGTTCCTGCCACACTGTTGGTTAATCCTCTTGTCTTAAACTACAATTTTCTTCATGTTCCAAAATTGTATTTGGCCACTATACTACAAATGGACACTAAGTATTTGTGTAAAATATTTGCTATAAAGTATTTTAGAGTAGTAAGAGGCGTAGAGAATAAGAAGTGCGCATCTAATATCTAGATAATACAGGAAACAAGTTAGCTTCAAGGGATTCAGAAAAAAATACGTAATTTCTATTTGTATAAGAATGCTCTCAAGAAACCTAATGATGGACAAAGGACTTAAAATAACATGAAACATGGCTTTGTCCAAAGATGACAGAAAAAGTAATATGGTGCTCTTCTCTGAGCTTATTCAAACATTAAACTCAGAAAACAGATAGCAGATATTGGCATTATATGGACTAAATTATGATGATGATGATGATGATCCATTAGAAAATTTATACTCAGTGTCGAGAACAAAGGCTCTCTGTAACAATATTAGCTGACATGCATTGAATGATAATAATTTATCAAATATAGTAAGTTCTTTATATGGATCAGCACATTTAGTGCTGATTACAAGATTGTGAATTAGGTCACAGTAATATACACTATGATTCCTATGTATGTATTTATATATGCATATACACATTTAGAAACTTTTCAAAGCCATAGGAGAAGTTTAAAAATTAGAATAAATAATACTGTATTCACAACTGCTCCACTTCTCTCCCTCCCTATGCATGTGTACCCATGCATGCGCACACACACACACTTTCCAATTACCAAACCATCTGAAAGTAGGGTGGATACATAATGAAACTTTCAAATGTGTCCCTCAAGAACAAATTTACTGGCAAAATCATCTCTCAATATCAAGGACATTCTTCTATAAAACCAAATATCACTACCATAGCTTAAAAGGTCAACATTAATCCAAATATATCTTCCTACATGAAGCCCATTTCTATCTCCAATTGTCTAAAAAATGTACTATTGTTTTCTTTTAAACGCAGGTTCCAATGAAGCATTTCACTTCAACTGTTAAGTCTTCGCAATCTAGACGAGATCCTATTTTTCTCACAGTATCGAATCTTTCAGATTGGTTGTACAAAACATCCCACATACTTGATTTGCTGATAATTCATAATGATGAGGTTCAGTTCACATATCATGCATATCTGGGGAATGACTTAAGTGTTCTACAAGAGTATCTCGTAGAACTCTTCCAAAATAAACTTTCCATGATTCCTTGGCTAGCTCAAATAATTTTCTTCCCTTCTATCCTTCTTCACTAACAGCCCTTGACGTGATTATTCTCCAGACCACCCTGCGGGAAGTTGTCTTTTTGCCTTGTACTACAGAAATAATTATAGATTCTGATTTGAGCGCACCCTCTTAGAGCTGCTACTATGTGCCCAGCAGTTCCAAGTACAAAGTCTTACATAGGAAAAACACAACTAATATTTTTGGAAGAATGAAAGATACACTGATCAATTCCATTACCTATTAAGCTCTGCTCTGTTGTCTTCAATAGAGGAGTGAACAGAGGATGAAAAGGCCTTTCTAGCAAGACTGAAGACCCAAAAATACATTCCAGGTAAATTAACTTTTAAACAACAGAAAAAGCATAGAACATTTATCAACAAATATATGAATAGTTTGCATAAGTATGAAAGTCTTACTAAAATATATGTGATGAAATAGCCAGAAAATAATTGAAAGATAGAAATGAATAAAACACTTAAAATTCTTTCTATATGAAACTACATAAGCTAAATTAAAAGGCAAAGATAGGAAGGTTATTTGCCAAAATATTACAAACAAAATTGATATTATTCTCTAAAGATCTTACATGTCAACAAGAAATATATAAAACTCCAATAGGTATGAAGAGAAATGGAATAATGAGATTTATAGGAAAAAGCATACATATCTAAAAATATATTTTTATATGTTCAGTTTTCTGAGTTTTTAAAGAAAATAAAATTAACAAAAAATTAACCTAGAACATGTTCAAATATTTAAGGAAAATAATTGTTTTCAAATGTGCAAGTATATTGACACTTTCATTCACGCTTGATGTGAATTTAAATTTTCCCATTGTTTTCAAAAAGAGAAATTAGAATTATGCCTTAGCAAGGTATATGCCTCTTGACCTATAATTTCCTCTGTATTAGTCAGGGTTCTCCAGAGAATCAGAACCAACTAATGAGATTTATTATAGGAATTGGCTCACACAACTGTGAGAATTGGCAAGTCTGAGTTCTGTGGGGCAGGTCACAAGTTGGAAACTCTGATGACTATGTCTATGAATTCCACAGGAATAGCTGGCTGGATGAAGTAGAGATAGAAAGCTTAAAGGGTGAAATCATCAGTTGTCTCTTTAAGGCCTTCAACTGACTGGATAAGACTTCTCCCATTATTGAAGGCAATCTCCTTTGTTGATTGTAGATTTTGTCAGCCATAGATGCAATCAACTGATTTAAATCCACAAAATATCCTCATAGTAACAATCAGGCCAGTGCTTGCTTCACTAAACTACTACACGCTGCTAACTAGCCAAGTTGACACATGAACTTAACCATCAGAGTCCAACCCTTGTCAATGTGGTGCCCATACACATCTCCTTAAGCCATACTTAATCCCTAAATAAAAGCAATAGCAGTTGGACAACCAGCAACACGGTAGCAGAGTAAGGAGCTCCTAGAGTCAACCCATGCTACAGGGCAGTTAGTAATCACCCAGAGCTATCTAAAGCACTTGTTTGGGGGCTCCAGGAGACCAGAAGTGCATCCTGCAACATCCTTGAAAGAGTGGAAGGAGGAAACTGCCCAACTGCAGAGAAGATTCCTAAGTGGAGCCCTCCAAACCATGGAGGCCAGTGCCCATCATCCACTGGAGGCACAAGCCACCTCCGGAGCTATTCCGCAGCTGGAATTGGAAGCTCCAGTTCCCAAAAATGGGGGAGGAAAAGATGGTTGGCCACCGATTTCAGCTACTGATTCATAAATTCAGCTGGCTAAAGTACAACCTAAGAACAACTAAAGT
>JAQZBX010035586.1:0-24508 GCA_029593785.1 Cabassous unicinctus
TGCAACTTTCACGTGCCACAAAATAGTTTTAGTCTTTCAATTTTTTCAACCAGTGCCAAGACCATTTTTAGCTCTGCCCTGCCCTAGAGAATGAGACTGACATAAAAACAAATTACAATACAATGCGAAATTGACTAATGCATATAAGAGGAACCTTTTAAATGGGGAGGCAGGCGAGAGCCAGCTCAGGTCTATGGTATTTCCCATCAGGACTGCACTCGAAATGTGCTGCACAAAATCATGACCAAGATCAGCAGCTACGCTGCCTCGCTAGAGAGAGAGAAGCGAGAAGCCTCCACAATCCAAGAGGAGATGAAATAATTTGCATCTGCACTTTGCATTTGCATCCCCTCTGAATGAGAATATAAGAGGGAGCAGAGGTTTTTTGACCTTTGGGAGAGAGCTAAAATGGAACTTCTGTTCTAAAGCAGAGACTCGTCAGTAAACAGTTGCTATTATTAACATTGTGTTTTCATAGGAAAAAAAATAAGCGACCATGAACATTTTGGTTTAACAGGCACTTGCAGTAGACGGGAGATGCTCCCATTTCCTTTTTTTCCTTACTGTTTTGCTTTGGGTGAAAAGCACACCCACTACTTAACGTTTCTCAAATCTTCTCAGGGCAATGTTTATTCTTAACGTCAATTCACTTGGAGATTGGAGGTCCTAAACTCCATTCCAACCCGAAAAAGCCTCCGTTCAAACTCCCTGCGGCCCCCACCCCGTTTTCTTAATAAGCAATTAGCTCTCAACCATGACACTCAATCCTTGCTGTAAATTACACACCCACACAGCACAGCCCTGCCCAAATCAGGCAGGAATGGGGCAGCAGCAGTGCAGACACGTGACTCAACTCACCTGTCCGAAGCGCCTCCAACATAATCTTCAGTGGACATTTGCCCTATGTGACTCCATTTAACCTTTCTAGTCACTGACCCAACCAAATATGGTAGGTGGGAAGACATCACAAAGACCAAGCATGTGCTCTGGCCATATTTCTATCTAATGGCAGGATTTGGGATGAGAATTATTGTGACCTCTCCAATCACAATAGAGAGCAATAACTTTCCTTAATAAAAACACTTTTACCCAGAATGGCTTTTCACTGATAAATACACATGGGGAATCCTCAGGTTCTCTCCTGTTTCCCTGTTGTTCTCTTCTTCTCCCCATGCTGCTCTTCTGTGGTTTCTTTTCCCCAACCAATCCAAATTCTCCACACCTGTAAGGCCTGAGGCAGCATCACCTCCTCCTAGAGGTCTCCCTTGATTCAGCCCGTGACTCTGTGCTCTCTCCCCTAGTCGGCCCAGCAAGCAGCTCACTTCGCCAGGTCCCGTGCCGCCTCGTGCCGTCCAGCCTATCGTTCTCATCTCTCCAACCAGATGTAAGCAGTGCACTGGTAGGAGCTATTCTTCTCTCTCCCTCCCTTGGCCAAGTGCTGAGCACCTGAGGATGGCAGAGCATGCTGGTGACAGCTCAGGGGACCTTCCTGGCCTATCCCTATGGATCCAAACCATGCCGAGAGTTCTTTGACATCAATCTTATGAGGGTCAAGACCAGAATTGGTGATGGGCTCAGCTCCAGAAGCTCTGCAAAGAGAACCCAGCTCTGATCTCCAGCTGATCCTGTTAGGACTCAGGGGCTCCAGGAACATCTGCCACATTCCACCATGTTTGCTTCTTTATCATTCTCTCTAGTTACAGATAAGACGTAGATGTGTGTGTAAATAAGTGTTTTTAAATCATCTAAAAGGAAGTCATTTGAAACTCACTGTGTCTGCGGTGCCTCTTTACCCCTAAATTCTTCAATGTGAATTTCATAAAAACAAAGTACTTTTGCAAGACCAGAGTACAATTATCAAAATTGGAAAATTAACCATAATACAGTGCTGTCACCTAATCTGCAGACTTTATTCAGATTTTGCCAGTTTTCCTAATTTCTCTTACAGTGGAAAAAAATCCCAGGTCGCACTTTGCATCCAGTTGTCATGTCTTTTTATCTCCTGTAACCTGCCGAGCGCCTCTGTCTTCCTTTATCTTCAGGACATTGACTCTTTTGAAGAGTGCAGGCCAGTTATTTCACAGACTGTCTCTCCACTTGGGTTTTTCCAGTGTTTCCTCATGATTAAATTCAGGTGATGCATTTTTGGCAAGAAGACAACCAAAGTGGTGCTCTGAGAAAGGGCGGCATGTCGGAGGCACACAGCATTGGGTCGTCTCAATATTGGTGATGTCAGCGCCATCAGCGCTTGGTTAGGGTGGTGTCTGCCAGGTTTCTCCACTGGAGAGTGATGATTTTTCACTGTGGAAGGAGACTCTTGTTGGTGAATAGTTTGAGGCCATCTAAATATCCTGTTCCTCCTCAAACTGCCACCACTAGTTTTTGCATCCATTGATGATTCTTGCCCAAATCAATTATTACAATGACGGTTACCAAAGGGTGATGTTTTAAGTCCATTATTCTGTCCATTATGTGTTGGCTTTCTCCCATGAGGAAGAGTTTCCCTTCCACCCTTATTTATCTACCTATTTATTTATTCATATCAGTATGGACTCTTAGAGTCTTACTTTGTTTAATGGATTATCATCTGCTACTATCATTATTTACTTTTGATGCACTAATTATCCCCAATTTGGCCAGTGGGATTCCCCTTCAAGCAGCCTCTTGTGTCCTGTGGATATATCCCTATAATTATTTCATCATTTCCTTACTTTTAAGCACAAAAAGATGTTTCAAGCTCACCTTGTACTTTTCCAGCCCCAGCCCTGGAATTAGACATTTGTCCAAGGAGTCTGGGCTCCTTTTAGTAAAAACAGATCTTTAGAAACCAAGATCTGGGCAGTAGGCATGTAGCGCAGATATTTAAGGACTTGATCATTTTTGTAATGGAGGAACTGGGTCTTCCTGCAGGAATTCCTCTGTCTCCCTCTCAATGTGTTCAGGATGACCTCCCATTCGGGCCTCTATCCTTATTAGACATCCCAGTTTACAAAGAGAAGTCTAGCCCATTCCAACTGGCTGCCAAGTGTACGCAGCCGAACTAAACCAACAGCAAAAACACTGCACTCCAGAAGCTTCTCAGAGAAGAGCCCAAGCTCATCCCTTCCGACATTTATCAGAAAGTTGGCCTGATGTGAAACTCTTTGAGGAGGCTTGCAGGAAGACACTGAGGGTCCAAAATCCAGCTTTTTCACCGGCCAGAGGAGCAGAGAATGGGCTATGGTTAGAAGTCCACTGCAGCAGGTTTTTCTGGAACTGCGTGAGGTAAAAGGCAGCCCTGTGTGCCTGACCCTGTGTCTGCTGGAAGGCAGCGGTGAACACAGTCCACGGCCCCCACACCACCCCATCACATTGCTGCAAACTCACAGGAGAAATTTCTTCATGTCATGACACTAAGAATAGCTGGACTTTTGCTTAGCAACTGATTCACTTTTATCTTATGGACACTGGAAATTGCATAACTGACCTGGTATTCCCATGGTTGCTCAGGACCAGAGGCTGGAGGCGGTTACGGTGAGCATTTCCCATCATGCCTCATTCTGGTGCTTTTCACGGCCCATCCAAGGTGGTTCTCTCTCCGTAACCCCACCCCATCCTGACGTTTGCTCTGGCACATGCTAGGTAAACCCCTTATATCCTTTCTGGAACAAGCCAGAGTAATAATAAACAGATACGATATCTTCTTCGTCACTAAGAATCTGCAGTCTCCACGTAAATCCCACACACACCCAAGACACTTAGAATGGAGAACCTGCATTTTGCAGGCTAAAATTTAGCAAGAGCCAAGCCTGTGACTTAATGAAGATGAATTGTGCTTTATCTAAAATTATGCAAATCAAAACCCACTAACATTTGACTCATATGTTACAGAAATCTGGCAGTATTGAAAACTACTAAAATGCCCCAACATCCCTTCTCCAGAGCTGCCCACTCCCCACCCTTCTCTTTATTTCAGCAATTTTCCATTACTAAAAGAGCCATCCAGTGTAGAAAAGGTCAGGGGTTGAGAAAAGGTGATGGGGCCCAGTGCTGGTGAGATCCCCAATATAAACAAACAACAGGCCATTCTGTAGGTCCACTCTTCTTCCCAACAGCAGAGCGTGCCTTCAGGAAGTGCCTGGGGGCGCGTGGCTATCCAAGGCTGGAGTCCAGGGACATCACATCCATCCTGCAGTGGACCTTACTCGGGATCGTCTTTATACTTGCCTTCCAGGCACTTTTGGCAGGGAGCAGACTGCCTGGTGGCAAACCCAGCCCATTCCACCATTTGTCTCCAGGCCTGGTAAGCTCTGTTCTAGATCATCCAGTGAAATTCCTGCTTTTATTCCAGAAGCGCATAGCGATGGTTATTGAATTATTAACTGTTTTGTGTCATCCACCTCTCCCACAATCCCCTCCTACCTAGCATGGCTGAGGGGCTTTGGGTTCTCAGCAGAAGGCTGCCTGCCCACTGGAGAGGCCCTAGAGCCCCATAAAAGTCTCCCGCCCTCTGCGTGCCATCTCCCCTGCCCTTCGGGCTTGCTCAGATCTGCTCAGCCCACCTTGCCTGGCCTGCCCTCAGACCACCTCTTTGCCCACAGAATTTGGCAATTTGAACTATAATTCACCCAAGCTGGATTTTGTGTGCCCCTCCATCGTAGCTATATCCATATAACTTCACTCCTCAGCTCGGGTAGAACCCTGGGCCCCTCCTTGTCCAAGGAGGAAGTTAAGACACCATCCCGGAACTGGCCGTGTTAATCAAGAGATGACAGTATTTATGTCCCTGCTTGGATGCCATTGAACTAGACTTGGCTCAGATAGTGCCTAAAACCTCAATTCTATCTTCAAGAAGCAAAATGCCTATAGCATAGCACATGGCGCCATGTATTTCAAAAAGGAAAATGTGACATTTAAATAGTTTGTCTGATAGATTTCCAAACTGGCTTTGTTATTCATTTCCTGCTCTCAGAAGGGATAGTATCATAGGGATGTTTCTTTCCACCCATTAACCCTTTTAATTTAAAACAAAATGCTATATAAACAGGTGCAGCTAGTCATTAATGAGACTGTTTTTAAGTTGCTTATAGGATTAGTTTCAGTGTGGTTATTTACTGAACAAATAAAACATATATGAAAATCTGTCCTTTTTGGCAGCCCAGCCTATCTAATGCATCTTTTTAATTCTAACCTTAACTAAAAAGCCATTTATTTGAGGGAATTGATAGCTTTAGACATTTGGACTGAATAGATGCCTCCGTAACATGCACCACAATGGAAACGTTTTGCTTCTTGGAGAACATCAAACTGCTAATGCTCTGCGTCTCTTTGAAGTGAATTTTCAGTGCTCTCCCACCTTCCTAATTCACTCTGAAGCCTGGGTCTAAACCCTGTGCTTCCGAGAGGGAAGGGCTCGATGCTGGGCCAGAAAGGCCTGTCGGAAGCAGGAGAACAGAGTGTGCCCGGCTGGCAGGCGTCCGATCAACACGGAGTTCGTATGGCCTCCCTCGTTCCCATCACTCTCCAAAGATTTCTCTGTAAAGTGGGGGTCAGAGGCAGAGGCTCTGGTTTTGCAGCAAATGACTGGGAATTGGGGTTGCAGCAGCGAAAGAGATTACACCTGTTCTTCCGTCTACTTTCAACCAACAAGCTGTAAACTTTGAATGCAATTCACTCCCTCCCACCCCACCCCACTGCTCCTTGGAAATTACTCTGAAAGGAAAAAAAATGCATGCAATTATTTCTCAAAAGTGAAGGGAGAAGTCAAAATACCAAACTAAAATGGTAATGTGGGTGATACTCCACGCTTATTTCTCTGTGGATGGACACATACCAAATTTCATAGCAGCAAACCCCAAGCAACTGTGCAAGTTGCTTGGAATTCAACTTCATCCAAAGTTGCTTAAAATAATTGGGCAATCAGCTGAGCTTAGAGAAATCTTTTTTCAATTATACAGGGACATATCATCCAAAAGTTATAAGACCTACAGTAGTGGATGACAGCAAAAGTCCACTGAATGTAATCCATTCACGTCACCACCACTATTTTAACCCCTGCGGGGTCCATGAGTCCTAATGGCTGTGCTTTCCCGGTAAGCAGATTCCACTCGTGCCAAGCAGCCTGCAGCCGTGTCCTACGACACCCCACCAGCATGACTGGATTTCAACGTGTACCAAAACGTGAGCGAAGTCACAGCAAAGACCATACCCACGGAGCCACGGACTGAAGCTGTTCCTGGGGGCTGTTCCAGCCAGAAGCCAACTTGTGAGTCAGGCGTGGAGCAGGACGTCCAAAGGGAGCTCTTCACACCTCAGTCTCCCAGATGTCAACTCCTCCCACTTTCCAGCAAGGGCTGCCAGAGTTCCCTGCTGGGCATGCAAAGCGGGTGGTCAGAACCCAGTGTGGTGGCCCAACTCTTCTCCCACATTGAAGGTAGAGAGTCAGAAATTTCAGATTAGAGAATGCGATTTGAGAGTACTCCCCCTTTCTCCCATGAGAAATAGGTGGAGAAATATCCCCCACTTCAAGCCCAGAGAACAAAGCTCTCATGGGAACCCTCGGGGAGCTGATATATGCTCCTCAGAGCCTACGAGAGCCAGTGAACTTTTGCCTGTCCCAGGCATGGCCAGAAGATCCAGTGGTGGCTTGGTGGATAGTGGCCATGTCAGGCGATGGCCCCAGAGCTTTGGGAGTTGGGTAGAGAATAGCAAAGACTGTCCGAGGTTTCCTATGGGCCCAATGTAGACCATAAAAGACAGTCAGTGCTACCTGGAGGGATGAAGTGACCTAGCAGGTGTGCTGTCACTGCTTAGGGGCTGAGGATGGAGACCCAAGTCAGCAGACTGGGAATGCTTCCACCAGCTTAAAAGAAGCTGCAGATGAGAGTGATGGGGACATTTGAAGGGCTCATGAAAGCTCCTAGGAGAATGAGAGCTTTAAACCTGGAATCCAGCACAAGGTTAGTGCCTGGAAATGAGCCCCCCTCCAGTTCTGCCCCCATTCAGTCCTGGATAAGGCAGGGACAGCCTAGTGAGAGAGGAGGAGAAGTCACCACTAAGATGGGGGAATGAAGAAAGAGCCAGCATGTCAACCCTCTCTCTCTCACACCAGCCCACCCTGGGGAAGGGACCAAGCTTGACCTGTAAATGCTCTTAATTGGCCAACTGAGGCTAGTTTTGTGACCTAAAATGGCCACAGGAATTTTTTATGACCTTCAAGTGTCCAAGGATTCATTGCCTTCAATTTCATCCAGGAGCAGAGGACGGGATCAAAACGACAGATTGCTTAATGATGCTGACTGCTGAGTCCTGCTTGACCCTGCAGTCACAGGTGGTTTAGGATGGCATTTGCCTCCTCTGATAGGTCCCCTCTTCTTAGTCCTGGCATTTTCTGCTTCTTCCCAGGTCTCCCACACTGTACTGAAATCCTAAAATCCTTGCTCCCTCGGTCGCTTGATGTTTGGGTTGATTATCCTGCCATGGTGTTGGCTAAAGAGGTTTACGTTTTCTTTCTCAGAGGCATCTTGACCACCAAACAGCCTCAAGAACTGAAGAAAACATTATCAGAAATCTATATTAGTTCCCTAGACTCCTATAACAAGTTACCATGAAAGAGGAGGCTTGAAACCAGAGAAATTTAGTCTCTCATGGGTCATCAGACCAGAAGTCTGAAATCAAGGTGTCAGCAGGGCTGGCCCCTTCTGGAGGCTCTGATGGGAAAACCATTCCATGCCTCTCTCCTAGCTTCTGTGGCTCCGGCAAGCCTAGGCTTGTGGGACCAGAACTCCAGTCTCTGCCTCTGTCTTCACATGGTCTTTCCTCTGAGTTTCTGTGTCCTCTTCTTCTCCTCTTCTTCTAAGGACACCAGTCATTGGATTTAGGGCCCACCTGCATCCAGGATGATTCTATCTCAAGATCCTTAAACTAATTACATCTGCAAAGACCCTATTTCCGAATAAGGTCCCATTCACAAGTTCCAAAGGTTAGGACTTGAGCTATCTTTTTGGGGATACAATTCAAACCATGACAGGCAGGTAGAAGAGAAATTTAAGAATATGCAAGAGAGGAATGGACATCAAGAAGGAAGAAAGAGACTAATATTTACTAAGAGCCCTCTATATGGCAAAAACTGCTTTGTATCACTTATCTCCTTTCCATGTTCCAAAGTCACAGCACAGAGAGGACTTTCTAATTCTTAACTGTGACAGAGGTACTAAAAATAATGGGAATTCATTACACAAAAAAATAAGTACTTTGGGAAACCAAGATCAGATTTCAGTGGCTCAGATGTGGTTTCCCCACTGTGTCCACCAGTAAACTCTCCTACCTTGGCATTTTCCAGCTTCCAACACACCATTAGCCTGTGTAGCCCACACTTCAGGCCATGGGTTCTCAACATTAACATAATGTTGACCTAAGAAAACTGTAATTGGAAAGATACACCTTTGGCTCAAATGATAGAGTTAGAAACCCATCCCTACCACTTAGCTCCCATCAGCACAATTACTTAAAATATTGATCTATGAGGGTATATTAGTCAGGGTTCTCTAGGGAAATGGAATCAACAGGAGATATCTGTCAATAATGGAGATGCACAAGCCCAGGTTCTGCAGGTAGACTGCAAACCAGGGGCGCCGATGAAAATCCAATGAAGGTCCTTGATGAGTTTCTGGGAGAAGTTGGCTGTCCAAAAATGAGCTGGGAAATTCTTTCTGAATGTTGAAATCACTTCCCCTTTTAAGGTATTCAACTGATTGGATAAAAGCGTCACCCATTGCTGATGGCAATCTCCCTGATTGATGCAGATGTAATCAGTCATCCACCCAGTAAACTCACTGGTGGCCAAAGTTCATAAATGTTCTTGTATAACAATTAGCCCAGTGTTTCCTGGACCAAACACCTGGACACAATTACCTGGCCGAGTTGTCATATTAGCCTAGTCATCACAGAGGGTAAAGCATTCTTCTCTGGGCCACCTGCATTTTGACAGGAAATTCTTCAAGACCACAGACCTCAAGATCCGAAAGGTTTCCTACACCAAAATCGAAATGGCTCCTCTGAGTCTTGATCCCTTCCAAGCTGCTTGTCTCCAGCTGCATGGGATAGGCTCAGTCCCCAATTCAACGTCATTTATTGAGTGGTCTTCTATGCAGCAAATACTAGAGTAGGCAGTGAAAATACATAGGTGACTCTGGCCTGGTTCTTGTTCCAAGGAGGTGCTCAGTCTACTTGGGGGGATGAACATGTGAATGAGTAATTTTAAGAGACGAGGATCCAATACTTGCGAGAAGCTGGTGCAGAGGATTCGGGAAACCTGAGCTCTCAGTCACTGCATGATTCTCATTTCTATCCTTCCCCCTCCACGGTGTGCCTTAAGCTTGCTTGGTGTGAAATTGACAAGCACCCTGAGATTTTACACATTAGCATGTCACTGTTATCTGTGCATGTTTATGATCCATTTTCTCTTTGGAAAGGGGAGGCTCTGTGGAGTTCTTAAAGTCATGGGTGGGCTATAGTGGGCCAGCTGCCATTCTCAGTAACTCTGGTACTGCCCCACATATTCAGAAAAACATTCATACATCTTTGGCAAATTCTGAATTCTTGAGTTTTTCTAAGATTCTCACAACTAAGGTATTTTATTCCAGCAGCTCCACAGTAGACAGCTGAAGGCTAAAATTTACCCCACAGGGTACCCAGTTACTTCAATGCAGGCATACATTTATCAAAAATTCTGTGGTAAATAGTCCTTGAACTTGTATAAACACAGATAAGCTTTTACTTAAAAACAGATTCAGGGGGACGTGGTTAACTGTCAAGTACATACTGTAGAGTGGAGAGCCTTGAATGTGAAAAAATTAAGTGGAAAATAATGAACATCTGTAAAAGGAATAGTTCATAATTATGACATAAAGAATCGTTCTAGTTGGAAATTTTTCACATACATGAATATTTTAAATAAATGTACCATGCGCTGACTAAACAGCATTTTAATTGCATAATCCTACACTGAGAAGAAAGTATTTTCACAAAGACAGTCTCCAGTGGGTTGCAGTGGGATGTCTCTCACTGTTCCAAGCCTTAACCCAAAATTAACTCCCCTGAGGGTGCAGCAGCAAGGACCATTGATGAAGGATTAGTTGGTTGTTTGGCCCTCTAAGACCCAACTTTTGACCCTGTTAATAAAATTAAATGGCCACCTGCATTGAGGGCTGCCGGGAGCAGCCCCTTTCTTGTATTTTTCAGAAGACATAACAATTGACCTGCAGGGGCTTCCCAAGAAAATGGAACAATGGAACACACCCTAGAGAACTGCAGTTAAGCAATTCCTGGTGGTAAATAAGTTGGGTCAGTAGAGATAGCTAATGGGAATGGAAAAGCACACCATACAAATCAATTTCCCTCTGCTTCCTAGTTTTTAAGACCTCCCCCCATGTAAAAGGTAAACTTAATGTCAGCTAATCAGAACATTTCCTCGCTTGCTAATGCATTTGCCCTCTGCTGTATAAAGCGCCCCCTTTCCAACCCCTTGGTGGAGCTCCTTTCTACATTCAGGTTGGATGCTGCCTGATTAATCAATCAAAGCCTACTCAAATAAACTCCCATAAATTATATCTTGTCAAAAAAAAGTCTTAACCATTGACCTAAGACCCAAGCTAGTCCTGTTGATGGGGAAAAACTACTGCTTCCTGATGTGGATTATATGGTGTGAGAAAGGGAATCTCAGCCCAGCAAAGCCTCCCACTTGACTCCTGATGTCAGGCATGTCTTAAATAAGAAATGAAGCCTTTTATTTCACAATCAGACATGAGGTTCGACAAACAAATAGCCTGGTATGACATGCTATTTGTTCTGACATTCAATGATAACTGTTTTCTTCTCCTTGCCAATAGATTGTTAATTCTAGGAAGGAGAGAAGGAAGAAGGGAAGGAAGTAGAGAGGGAGAGAGGGAGGGAGTGAGGAAGGGAGGGAGGAAGGAAAGGAGAAGGGAGGGAGACAGGGAAGGAGAGAGGAGGAGAGAGGGAGGCTAGAAGAATCCATTGAGTGCCTACTATGTACTAAGAGTTAGGGGCTGTGGTTGGATAGATGGGTGGATAAGTAATACCCTGAAAACGTCAACCTGAGTTATAAATACTTCGTTATTGGAAGGCTTTTATATCAAAAAAACATAATGAGAACCGAGTTTCTTAAAAGGACAGAGGAAAACAAGAAGGAACCCATGGAAAGGAGGAAGTGAAGAAAAAGGAAGACATGTTACCTACCAATTTAAGTCCTGAAAGTTCTTCAGCAAAGGAACTTCTCACTCCTGCACTTTAATTGCATCTTCAAGAATATAACTATATATTAATATATATTAATTTATTCTATAGTTAATTGTATTTTCACTACAATTGAGTTATATTGGCACAATATATATTCAAAGACTTCTCCATTTGCCTTCCATCATGCTTTCTTTGCATCTGCTTTTTCAACCAACACTTCCACCCATAATTTCACTGTGTCTATTAAATAACTTTTCCAAAATAGTTGTACTAAGAGAAAATACTTACAAAGCAACAAAGTCTGGTCTCCAGCCAAGAATCTTTGCAGACAGGTCTCATTAATAAATAATCTCAAGAATCTTATCTGACACCTGCACCCCTCTGCCCCACCCCTTTCGGCCATTAGAATCCAATATCACAGAAGCAAGCCTTGCCAACAGGGTAGTGGCCCAGCATTCCAGCAGGGTGATAAATGAGGATCAGGCTTCCTCGGAAAAGCCTTGGGCTTCTAATCAGAAAACCCACATTCCTCTCTTGACTCTGCTGCTTATCAGCTGTGTCCTTGATCAAGTCGTCCCGTTTCCCTGGACTCCTGGACTGTCATCTGATGAGAGCAGGTAGTACTTGCTTCACTTAGTTTTGATGCTGATTATTCAGGATGATAGAAAAGAACCTAGCACAAAATCCAAAATGTAGCAGATAATCAAAAATGGTTGCTTTTAAAAATACCGGCATATCTTTAGTTCTCAGAAGTTAGACTCACCTGCAAAATGACAAAACTTTACAAACGACAAGTTAGAAAAAGTGCCTAACCTACTCATTAGCTGGTAATTCTTACTTATATTGAACCCCAACCAGAGGAGCTGGGAACCCCATCACATGCAATTCAGATACATTAGAATGCTTTAGCTCTGAAATTATCTTTGTAAGGAAAAAAATAACACCTGTCTGCCAACTCCTTAGAGAAAATCAGGTCAGCTAAAGCTTGAGTAGGCCTGGACTTCTTGTTTAGGTTTTTATGCCTTGGGTTAGATAAGAGGGACACTTTCCTCTTGGGTGGTAGGACCTAGTGAATAAAAAAAAAAAATAAAGCCATCCAGAATCATTGCATATGCCGTAAATAGAACAAAGAAACTTTTCAATCAGCTACACTTGTTTATTTGGCAACTGTATCCATCGAGGTTCTAGAATAAAACCAAGAATCCAAAAGTGAGAGGAGAAATGCTTCCAGACAACCACAAACAATACACAATGCCCATGAATTGCCCATGCTAAATGTACATTTTAGCACAGTATCCAAGATTGATATAAAGATAAGCAGAGCCTTTTGTTCATTTCCTTTTTTCTAATAAGAAATCCTAATAGTTGACTACACTCCCATACCAAAGTAGACTGGAAGCAACAAATGAAGGCAGGAGATGGGTGTGCTAAAACGTAGGACGTTGAAAGCAGAGAGAGGTAAGCCTAACAATTAGTGGAAAAAAAAAAAAAAAAGCCCAGAGCTAGGAAGTCAAAGAAAAAAGTCCAAACATGTAGCTGTCTACAACCATTTATTAGAGAAGTCAGTGCTTCAACCCACCTTACAATCTCCTGAGGACTTCACTGAAGGGCAGAACAATATTTGAGCTTTCAGCAAGATGGCACGGAGACATGAAGAAAAAGGGGAAATTGCACTCAGTGCTGTCTGCTTGTGAAGACAGGAAGTGTTTACCACAATTTGGAAAGATTTCTGGGCTCAGTGTTTCTTTCTTTGTATTACAACTTAAAGGGACAGTCTTCAGTTATCTGGGAAATTCATCATTCGGCATAGGCCGCCATGTTTCCCGCCTCTGAAGGCCAGGCGGCTTCTGGGAGCTGTGGGTCTGGCAGGGAGCAGCACCGCACACGCTAGAGGTGGGAAAGCCATCAGCTCTGGCACTAGGCAGTCGTGACACCTTACAGGAGCCACGTAACCATTCTGGGCTGCACTGTTCTCAAAAACAAGCTTTATTTGGCCTAGTGTTTCCTAGAAGTTTGAATTTGCTTGCCCTAAGGAAGGGTGTGCACTCTTGGTTTTACCTCAGGCCTCCTTCCACTCCTGCCTTTTTTATTTACACTCCTCTCCCCTCTCTTCTGATCGTTTCTACTTCCCAGCACCTAAATTCAAAGGAGTCTGAGGTCCATGATCAAATCCGGAGCTCCACGTCTACAGTTGTGCCCTGATAGCTCTTAATACAGAAGAGTGAACATGGGAAGCTGTCAAGTTAGAAACCCCAGATCCAGCGCGTATTTTAAAAACCACATTATTTCTCTCCTTCCCAGATGCTATCCAGCTTATTCTTACACAGCCAATTTGACTTCGGTGATGAATTTCCTTCTATTTGCTGCAATTAACTTTTCCCTGTCTCTGTCCTCACCCGTGTATTAAGGGAAAGCAGGAAAGAGTGGCCCAGAGCAAAGCCTCCTTACTGCCAGAGGATTAATTTACTGTCCATCACTTTTTATCTTAAATTTTATTTTATCACATTAAAAGTAATATCTGCACATAACAAAAATTTCAAGTATTTAAAAGAATATATAATGAAAAATGAGTTTCCCACAGTGGGGACTGAATTGTGTACACTAACATTAGTACATATTTGGCTTTTTATACAAATGGGAGCATATTTTTTTGCCCATGGTTGGTTAATCGCTTTTTAAAACTTTCATATATACTTTAAATCTTTTTAACACGTTATTTTAAACTGCTAAATAATATTCTACTTTATGGATGTATGATCATTTATATAACTATCACCAATGAATATTTAGATAGCTTCCTACTTTTTTCTATTACAAATAACCTCCTTTTTCCCCCATAGATAGATTCTTAGAAGTGGAATTGATGGGGTAAAGAAAATGTGCATATTTTGCCTTTAAAAATATTGCAAATTGCCCGAAATAGGATTGTGTCAATTTACAATCTTATCTCCAGAGTAGAGTATGCCTGACTGTGTAGGCTTTCATCAACACTGGGTGTGAGAAACTCCTGAGCTTTGCCAATCTGATAAGTAAAAGCTAGGTATCAATTACATTTTCTACTTATAGTAGAGCATCATTTAAAATATTTATTGATGTTTCTTTTTCTGTCCTGTGCCTATTTTTCCAATGGATTTGGATTGTTTGCTTTGTCTTATAGACTTGTAAAGGAAATTAGTCCTTTGTCAATTCTATATTTTGCAAATATTTTTCAGTTTGTCCTTTGTCTCATGGATTTCTTTGTTAATGGTATTTTTATTTTTTTATGGTTTGCCTTGCGGAAATTTTTATTTTATGTAGTGAAACTTACTGATATTTTCCTTTTTAGGATCTCAATTTTATGTTGAACTTGGAAAGGCCTGTTTTAGTTTGCCAAAGAGCTGCCGATGAAAAGTTCCAGAAATGAGTTGGCTTTTATAAAGGGGATTATTTGGGATAAAAACTTACAGTTTTGAGGCCGTGAAATGTCCAAATCAAGGCACCATCAGAGGTGCTTTCTCATCCAAAGTCAGCTACTGCTGCCCGGCCATGTGGCAATTCAAGATGGCTGCCGATCTCTCGGCCTTCCCCTGGGCTTCCTCGTTTCCCTGCAGTCCTCTCTCTCACATGGCCAGATCAAATACAGCAGGGCTCTCTTTTCCTGTGTGTGTCTCCGTTTATGTCAAAGCCAGCAAGAGGGCAGAGACTCAACCTGAGTCATGCCCCACTGATGTAGTCCAATTGAAAGGGTCTCACACCCACAGGAATGGATTAGTTCACAAACATAATCTCTCTCTTTCAGGGGATTCATAAAAGAATTTCAGACTGCCACATTACCATAAAACAACTTTTCCTGCAGCAATTTCATCAGTTTAATTTTTATAACAAAACCTTTGGTCCGTCCAGAATCAGCTGGGGAGCGAGCTTATCTTAACACTGTTTACTGAGTAACCCAGCATTTCTCCTCAGACTTGAGTGTTCATCAGCTCTGCACTTCCTCTTCAGCGAAGGGAAACAAAACCTTTGAGCTATGGTGATTGTTTCCTATAAACCTAAGCTCCCCAGAGCTGCCTACGCCAGCACAACATTTCACAGTTATAGGGAAAGTTTTATTATTTGGTATTTCTTGCTAGGGACCAGTCCAGTGGCTGCTGAAGAAGGTGCCGTGAGGAGCGCCTTTCCTCTCTATAGGTGGACTCTGCACTTTAGGTCGTCAGTGAAATGAGGCCTGACTTGGCTTCTAATCTGTCACCTGCAATGCTCCAAGCAGCAGCTCACAGCCTGGCTGCAGACCACCACCAAGCTCTGTGGACTGGGGTGAGGTTCCTCCCTGACCCCTTCCCCCAGAGGTTCCTGAGATAAGGACAAAGCCACGCTCAGCTCAGCACACCAGAACTCAGGCATTAATCTCATTTCCTTGGAGTTGGCTTTTGTCCTGTCTCCCTTTCTACCACCCTGCCAGGCTTTGATCTTTCCTTTCCTTGGCCTGCAAACAAATAAAAAGGCTGAGCTGAGCAAGGCAAACAGACCCTTCTGATCCTTAAGGAGACAGAGCATCTGAAGGTCAGCTTCAAAGATTCATGTGCTGCAAAGTGCAAGGGTAACTATAAAGAAGCAGGTAGGCTTAAAGGAGGAGGCAGAGGGAGGGGAGGAGGGAGGGGGAGGAGGGGAGCAGGAGGAAGAGGAGGAGATGACTGTTTCAAGGAACCCTGAGGAAGGAATTACTCAAAGCTGCTCTCTTTAAAGGCTGCTCTGAAAGGCAAGAACCTGGAAAATCCCTCCAGGAAGGGGGCTTCTGCCGGCCACCTCATGCTGGGAGCCACAGCTGTTGCTGTCACTGGGAAATCCACAGTTGCAACACTGGCTCCTTCTTTTTCTGCAAATATGATTTTTCTTTCAGGCTTGCTCTATGCTTATGTGTGAATTTTTGGCGATGTCTCATAGCCAATTTCCTCCCCCTGGGAATACATAGCTGAAGAAATTATAATGTAAGTCAAATTGGTAATATGATTCGGAGGACACATATTTTCCAGGAATGCTTCCCTCGCAGGATGCCAGAGACTGGGAAGCAATGAGTAGAAGCAAGCTGGATTTACTTGGGAAAAACAAAGGCGGGCATGAATGTTCAAGCTCTGATTTGGCCGGAGCACCCTTCCCAAGTGAGTGTAGGGCCATGCCCCCTGCTCTCTGAAGCAGCCCTGCCCTTTCTTTCCAATCACTCCAGAGCTTGCTGAAACATGGGGCTTGCAGTAGGCTGCTGGGACAGATGGCCCTGAGGACAGACAGCAGGACCCAGCTTTGGGTCCACCCTGAAGAACACTCTTCAGTAGTTCTTGGGTTGATGGAGGACGCCCCCAGTCACTGCGCGGGCACTACCCATCTGCAGTGGGTTGAATGGTGTGGCACCCAAAAAGGTATGTCTATACCCTAACTCCTGGGAATTGTGAATATGACCTTATTTGGAAAAAGAGTCTTTACAGAAGACTCTTAAGCTAAGGATCACAAGGTGAGATAATCCAGGACAATCCAGGTAGGCCCTAAATCCTATGACCAGTGTCCTTCTAAGAGACGGAAAGATGGGGAGACACACAGGGCGGAAGACCTGGGAAGGCTGAGCAGAGGTGGGAGTGACGCAGCCACGTGCCAAGGAGCAGCAGCTACCACGAGAAGCCGGAGGAGGCAAGGGAGGATTCTCCCCGGAGCCTTCGGAGGGAGCACGGCCCTGCTGCCATCTTGAGTGCAGACTTCCGGCCTCCAGGACGTTGAGAGAATCAAGGTCTGTTGTTTTAAGCCAAGTTTGTGGCAATTTGTTTCGGCAGCCCCAGGCGAGTAACCCTCACCTTCTGCTGTCTCCTCAGAGATTAAACAATCAAGGAAGCAAGAGGACAACGCAACAGAACCAACAGGACAGTGACGCGGCAGGCCAAGGTCAGTTCCCAACTTACGGGCAAATCAAACCTCTCTCCCCTTCGTGAAGAAACAGAGCAGCAGGTGGTCATCACGTTCAACAGTCAAACTAAGAACAGCTGCGCATTCCCTGACCTCAAATGCACAGGTGCTCCGTGGTGGGCGGTCTCGGTGCTCTCAAGTGCTACCCAGAGCCTTGGCCTTCCAGAAACGTGGTTGGGACACTCTCTTCCCTCTTTCTCTTTTTCTCCCTTCCTTCCTCCCTTTTTTGCCAGCTGAGTTCACTAGCATAATGAACCAGCCGCATGTGCACTCACAGAGAGAAATTTCAATGATCAGCAAGATGAGAAAATTTTACTCATATATTTTTTTTCTTTTGGAGTGAAAAACAATTATGATGCATCCAACTGTGCAGAAATTCCTAATAAATCAAGTCTGAGCAGAGTGAAACCAACAGGGGTGAGCATACCCTGTCATAAGCTCTTGATGAAATTACAGGTTCATATTCAGCTGAGTACAATGTGGGATCCAGTGTTAAATTCACCTATAGAACCTGTCACTCTCCTCAGACCAAAAGCAACCTAAGAACAATCCACAGAAGATGAAGAGCAGAGTCCCATCAATGAAGCCTGCTGAGTTATCAGATTACCATCTGGCTATTTCTAGATCGTCCTTCATAAGATAGCACTACCTTGCCTAAACCTTGGGAATTTCCTCCCCTAATTTGAGTTTCCAGTTGTCTGCATCAAATGTCCAATGCCAGCTTTCCTGGCTAAGCACAACTCTTGGAAAGAACCAACTTGGTGAGTTAGAAACAAGAGGAAACTATATACCTTTGCATCATTGTTTCTGACCAAGGCCATGAGACCCTAAGCATTTGACTCCTCAAGGTCTAATGGACAGATTCCTTGAGATTAATTAGAAATATTGGGGTCAACTCTAAGAGCTGTAACGACCACCACAACCAACATGCTCGCCATGCCCAGTGGGAACCTCCACGGAATCACATGATCTGTGGGCAGTACTGTCTGCCCTCTGGACAATGGGCTTTCCAGTTAAGCAGTGAGATCCTGGAGGCATGGGTCAAAGAAGCTCCATTAGGGTTCATGGGGATGGTGGCTGCAGTGATCTGCACAGCCTGGACACCCAGGGGCTGGATGATGGTCCCGTGCAGCCCTGAGTCTGCTGGCCAACCATTCTGTGAGCTCAGGTAGTGAGCAGCCTCAGATGCTGGCACCATCTCAGAATTTTGGGCATGGGTTTGGGGTGAAAGTGAGACATGATAGATTGCCTTGGGAATAACAAGTCAGAGAAACAGCCCTCGAATCAGGACTGAAATGGTCATGTCCTTGACAGCGGCTAAGTCTCTTGGAAGCCAGCATAGAGTAGCCATTCACACTGGTTTTGCCTTTCCCGTGGGTGCCCTTAGGAATTCAATCCCAGCCAGTCGCCCACTTGTGCCCTGGCTAGTAGGAACAAGGTAACCGTGGGAGAGCGCTGGTACCTTCTCAACATAATGCTGAGCCACATATTTCACATCTCACCCAAAAATGAGCTGTTCTTTAAAGACACTCTTGGCCAATCAGGGAAACCAGTTGGGGGGGAAAAAATAAAGTATGATTCCTTCTATGCCATTTTTATTTTTAAAAAATACCCAGCTCCCATCAGATATGAATTTTAATAAAAATGGTCACAACAGCAACCAGCCCTTCTGCTGATTAAGGGCTCTCTGGCCTCTGATACCCACTGATGCTTTCCTTGCTTCAAATATGACTGATGAGGATGGCTGGTACAGCTTTTCCAGGTTAATGCAAAAGATTCTTTCAACCACATCTAGAAAGGTGAGTGTGTGCGGAATGCTGAATCACTGCAAAGGGCGGCCATGAGAATGCACTGAGATAAACAGTTTTATTTCCGGTTTTAGCACAGTCCCCAGTGCACAGAAGGTCCTCGGTGAAGGTCAGCTCTCTTGACCCTCTTAGCCAGTTAGCATCCTAAACGTCATGCAGAGTTTGCATTGGCAGAGATTGCCAAATGGTTGAGTTCTGATTTACATCTTCCATTCAATTTTCAAGAGTCTATTTCTTCCCCAGTCTTTCTACCTTTGCTTGCGATCATGCTCATACCAACGATAAGAGTTATAATTCACATTTGTTGAGCTCTTACTGCATGCCAAGCAGTGTTGTAAGCGTTTCGCACGTATTAACCCACTAACCCTCGTTACCCCTATATGATGTTCATATTATCATTATTATCACCCTAATTATGTGGGTAGGAAACACAGGCAGAAGGGCATTAATTAACTTGTCCAAGGGCACTGAGCCTGTATATTAGTTATCTATTGCTGCACAACTCACCCCAAAACTTAATAGCTGAAAACAACAAATATTTATTGTCTCACGTTTTCTGTAGGTCAGAAATTCAAGAGCTGCTTAGCTGGGTGGTTCTGGCTCAGGGTCCCTCATGAGGTTGTGTCAAGACAAAGCCTTAACTAGGCTGCAGGATCTGCTTCCAAGATGGCACCTCACATGACCATTGGCTCGAGGCCTCGGTAGGACATGACAGTTAATTTCTCCTAAAGCAAGTGATCCAAAGACAGAGAGGGAGAGAGACAGAGACAGAGAGAGACAGAAAAACAGATAGACAAAGAGAGAGTGCCTTTAATGCCTTAGTCTCTAGGTGGGCCACCATCCCTTCCACTTTTATCTATTCATTAGGAGTGAGTCACTGAATCCAGCCCACACTCAAGGGGAGGCAAGTTAGGCTCCATCTCTTGAATGGGGGGTGTGAGGAATCAAATAATGTGTCGACATATTTTCAAAGCACCACAACTTGTAAGTGGTGCAGCTGGGGATTTGAACCACTCAGTCTGGCTCCACAGGCCACCATTATGGTAGGGGCTTCCACAGTTTACTGAGTAACACAGGTCTGTCGACCACAAGTGCAAACCTCTATAGCTAGTGCAGTCAGCACTTCCCTACCATGCTCCTTTCCCAAGAGCTGGAGGGCCAGGCACCACCTCTTATCCTGCAGACTTTCTGGGTGTTGCTGGGGATGGTGCAGTGCACCTAACACCCCAGAACAGAGGTTTTGGACCCCCCAGAGACTTGTAAGACTCATGGGAGGACATCCTCCCCTCTCTGTGGTTTTTGCTGTGCAGAACCTTCTATCCCTGCTTGCTGAGGTATCTTTCTAAAGCACAATGCTGACCAAATCATTCACCTGCTCAAATCTTCAATGGCTCTCCAGTGCCTACAGGATTCAATGCAAATTCCTTGGTGTATCGTTGAAGGCCTTCACGATGAAACCTAACTTACCTGTTCAGCATCATCTATTGCCCCTTCTTCACTTCAGCAATGCATGCCTCAATCCCAATGAACCGCTCACTAGCTGTGGCCTCTGGATAAGTTCTGGTGCTGCTGTCCTGCACTTATCCTGAAAGGCTCTCTTCATAAGCCTCTTCATCTGTGAGATCTTCCCTGACTACCCCAAGTTAGCCAGCTACTTCACTGTGGTCCCAGGGGACTTTGTACGTACACCTTGAATTGTATTTAATTCTTTATGTCATGAATTTCTAAACCTCCACTAGATAGCTATCTCTCTGAGAGTAAGACCTTCTGTAGGGCTGGGCAGAGAGTAGGTATTCTCTCTCTCTGGGTGTTTGCTTACAGATGAATGGATGGAGAGATGAATGGAGGGATGGATGGAGGGATGGATGGATGGATGGATGGATGAATGGATGGATGGATCATTGGTTGGATGGATGGATGAGTGGATGTGGATGGATGAGTAGATGGATGGATGGATGAGTGGATGGATGGATGGATGGATGGTTAAACAGAGAGAGTCTCTGGTCTTGTGGAGCTTACCACTGTCAAATTAAAGAATATTAACCACATACTATGGAGACAATTACTTTAAAATGTTATGAACCTGACTTAATCAGGATAAACCATATGAAATAAAACTCATAAACTTTAATTGCAAATAACAAAAAGAGGGAGAGAGAAGAAAATAAAGGAACAGAGATGAATAGAAAGGAGAAATAAAAGCACTAATATTTTGTAAACCCAAGGATCTGGTTCTCTTAAACAAAGTAAGGCTATTGTGGATGGTTTTTATTGTTTTCCCTCAAAGGACTGAAAATATAACCTTTTCGGCTGACTGAGCCTCTCTGGGTGGAACGCGGGGGGCTGCACGCACCACCACCCCCATGTGCAGAAGGGTGGGTGGAGGCTGCACACCCAGTGCTAAGCTGTTGCCATGGAAAAGCCATCGGCTCTGGCTGCGTTTACTGGCCCAGCTCTACGGAGAGCCCTCTCCCCCGCCCAGGCCAGGCTGCCACACTGCAGCAGGGGTGAGCTTGCCTTAACCACGAAGGGCGCAGCCCTGCAGTCAAGGCCAGCAAGGTGGTGGGCACAGCTGGCATCCTAGATCCGGAGAGAGCAACTTAGACCAACAGTCAATGTCGGCCACTGGTCAGAGCTCTCGAGTACAGTGTCAGCCTGGCCAGAGCCCTGTCCCGACAGTCACCTGGGACCAGTCGCTCCTAATGTGGCCCCAGACCCCAGCGGGGGCTGGTGGAGCTTCGGCAGCTGCTCAGCAGTCTACAGTAATGTGGGTGGTCTCTCACTGTTCCTCAGCCTCGGCACCGGGGACATTTGGGGCTGGATCAGTCTTTGCTGTATGTGTGTTGGGGGAAGGTCTTGTGCGTCATAGGGTGTTTTGCAGCATCCCTGGTCTCTGCCTACTGGATGCCAGTAGCACCCATCCCCCAGTCGTAGTCTCCAGACAATGCTCGAGGTGCCTGTCCCCAGGTGGGCAAAGTTGCCTCCACTGAGAACCACAGCTCTGGGTGGAAGGGAGACCCCTTTGCTTTCCCTTGCTTTGCTCATTCATTTGCCCCCCTCTAGGCAGGCCTGCCCTGGCCACAGGTATGAGGCAGGTGACATTTATCTTTGAGCACAAGTGCTGCCCTCAGGCAGATGGCAAGTACCAGCACCCAGGTAAGCACAGCCACGGCCCTCTGTGCCCACCTCAGCAGCCCTTGCGCAGGGCACTGGGGTTGTCTGTCTACTCTTATGCTTCATTCAACAAATATTGATTAGCTGTCTAGCACTGGCTGGTAGTGGGATAGGGTGGTGAGCAAAGGGCAGGCTTGGAGCCTGATGAGCCGGGAGCCTGCCCAGTCTACCGCGCCACACTGTTGAGACAACAGGACACACCTGGGGCAGGGCATCTCCTGGAGCAGAGACCCCTCAGCTCTCGCTATCAACCACTGACCATGTGCCCCTTCCTGGCTTCGCTCAGCCCCCTGGGACAGGCCCTTTGCCAACAACAAGCTTTCATGTACACTCAAATCACCAGGGGATCTGTTGAAATGGAGGCTCTGGTTCAGCTGCCACCCCCCTCCGAGAGGGGGGCGGGTAACCTGAGATTCTGCATTTCCAACAAGCTCCCTGGTGGTGCTGAGGCTGCTGTGAGCACACCTTGAGCGGCTGCGCTAGTGGGAAACCAGGACTGTATCGCCGCTCAGCGCACTGTCTCCTCCACACACGGGGGGTGGGGGGTGGGAGGCAGGGCCCCTGTTTGTCCTGAAGACGACTCCAGCAATAGGAATTGCGGAATCAGGACAGCACCCTGACGGACTACTGGGGCCAGACCGCCAAACCTTCTCCCGGGAGTGCAAGGAAAGGATGGAGCTTTGATATCGCTGCCAGAAGGGGAAAGGCCCCTGGTGACGGGTGCCAGGTGACAGATCTCCACCCTTACCGACACACACACCCGGGACTCGAAACTTCCGCGCAGCCTGGGGCGGAGCGAGCGCGCCCAGGGCCAGGGGTGTCAGCGCGCCGCTGCTGCCAAAAGCCATCTCAGGACCCCCGCGCCCCGCCGGCCGGGGTCCAGGAACCAACCAGGAGCAGCCCCTCCCAGAGATGCTGGCCCGCCTCCTCGCCGCGCGAGGCACCCGGCGTGGACACCTTTGCCACACCCGGTTCGCGGCGAGCGTCGCGCGCTCTTTGCCCTTTGCGCTTGGCAGTGACCAGAAACAACCCGGGGGCGGCTCCGACCATCCTGCGAGCACTCGCGCGACCGCGAGCGCCACCTGGTGGTGCCGCGGCCACACAGCGCCGCCGAGCCCGCCGCAGGCCCCCCTGGACAGGGGCAGTTTCTTAAGCCAAACGCGCTCACCTCGTGAAAGACACCCCCAGAGGTTGATCTCTGCAGAGGTTGATCTCTGCGGCATTTACATCTCTGGGGTACAGCCATCGTCTCTGAAATTCTGGACGGCAAAGGAAAATGTCTTTCAGTTCTGCACTGAGCATCAGTTCAGCGCTTACTGAGCACCATCCGCGTTCCCAGACACTGGGCATCAGAAATGGAAGCAGAGCTCCTGCCTCAAGGGCTCGGTCCAAGGGGACACGCAAAGGGGTGAGGAGGGCGTCGATTCCGTTAAGCCCGGGACACTTGGGAGCCCCCAGCAGGGTGCCTGAGAGGCTGGGAAGGGGAGGGGCGTCTGGGAAGAGCGGCGCTGGCCTCTCGTCATCCATCCCCAGCGAGCTTCCCTCGCACATTCAGCGGTCACTCGGGCACCCAGCACGCGCCGTGCGCTGTCCCAGGTAGCGGCGACACAGCGGTGGGTAAACCCGGTCCTGCCGCCATGCATGTCCATCCAAGGAAGGCCGGGCGGGGGGAAGGGGGAGACACCAAACAGGGAATAAACACGTCAGGGGTGGGAAGTGCACGAAGGAAAAGGCAGCAGGGTTCTCTCTCTGGAGAGAGTGGCATGTGGGGAGGGGGTCAGGGAGGTTCTCCCTGCAGAGGTAACAGAGCGGAGATCTGGATGAGGGCAGGCGGGAGCCCACAGATACTGGGGAAGTGTGAGCGCATTCCAAGCAGAGAGGACATGAGTAAAAGGCGGGTTTCAGCATCAGCGAGGCGCCCTGTGGCTGCAGCCAGGAGGGAGAGGACGGTGGGTGGAGCGAGGGCGGAGTGAAGGCACCAGCGAGGGATGAGCGGGACCTCGTGGACCCTTGTAATGCTTTTGCTGTGAGAGAGGAGCCATGCAGGGTGTGGCGCGTGCATTTTAATAGAATCATTATGGCTGGTGTGTCCCTGAGGGTGACCAAAGTCGGAGTTGGCCTGGGACTGAGAGGGGACTTTCAGTAACAAATCTGGGAGAATCCAGAGCAAACCCTGATGAGGTTTGTGCACTCTCTGTGCACAGTAGCCAGTAGGGAGGGGGGAAGGGGTGACCTTGGGTTGCAGGTGGAGAAGTCAGTGAGCTCCACCGCCAGGACCTGGACCCCACTGCAGGGACTAACAGGTTCTCCCCTGCCCCACGCTCTGGACTAGCCTGTTTTCACTATCTCTGTGGCCCTGGCTA